>JAVFBZ010166895.1:0-11338 GCA_032466195.1 Katharina tunicata
ATTACTTTCTAACACCCAACCTATAACACACAAACACTGTATCATTGTCAATGTATTACTTTCTAACACCCAACCTACATCATGTATAACACACAAACACTGTATCATTGTCAATGTATTACTTTCTAAAACCCAACCTACATCATGTATAACACACAAACACTGTATCATTGTCAATGTATTACTTTCTGACACCCAACCTAATAACACACAAACGTTGCATCAATGTCAATCTATTATTTTCTACAGAATAATGTCTGTTTAATCCACTGAGGCTGTACGTTGCACTTAATGTAATTTTACTCCTGTGAGCCAGCACACCCTCCCAACTGGTACAGGAAACACCTCTCTGACAACAACAGGAACTAATGATGTGATATAGGAAGCATCATATTTTGTAAAAAGAACAAAATAATTACAGTGCATTGAGTTGTCAGTAGCACTTCATGTGTAATTGACAAGAAAAAAAACTATAATACTTACCTGGGTGAATAGCAGCAGTTAATGATTTCAACGACGTGTCATTTAACATTGTACAAAGTGCACAGCATAAAGCAACTCCATATGGTTATCGATAAACTAGTTTACCTGGATCACCTGACATGACAATTGCTTGACACACTTACCTTGCTCTTCCAACTACCACAGTTTGAGCCCATGGCTGTAGAATTTCATTCCAAGAGTTTCTATCAAAGAATCCACTTTGCCACATAAGAGGTTTGTCTGAAATAACACATTACAGTAAATTTATAAACACCAAGAAAGATTGATTGATTGACTGATCGATGCTTAACACTTTGCTGAAGAGTATTTCACTTATATGATAGCAGTATATTCCAACAGTAGGCAGCGACCAACAAAACCAAATAATGTGAAGTCACTTCAGGTATTAGCTCTGTTGAAAAGATTATGTTCCTCTTGTGTGACAGCCAAACTGGAATCTTGAAACAGTTGCACTGGCGCTAGGGCGACTTTATACAGAACCATACCATCCAATAACCTATTTATTATGAACTTACTAATAATCTAACTTAAATAAGATTTAAAGTTCATACATTGTAGCATGCAGCAAAGGAGTTTGAATGATTAAATTTCCTCAATTCTTTCCTTTTATCATTGATGGATAAATAAATTATGTGACGATGCAGGAACGCTAGGACGTCAAAACAATTGTGTCGCAACACAGAAATGAGGTCACTGCGACGTGTGTGATATATCCGAAAGATCTGTGTCCAATATCGCTGACTATTGGACAGTTTTAGTTTGTACATAATATTTCAAGGATGGACAGTTGGAATCCCATCCCCCATTCTTTAGGTGAATGTACACTTTTTTTTTATGTCCAAAAATCAATGAAAATGACTATTTTTATATCACATGTCATTTCAATAAATTTAGATGAGAACCTTTTTTTTATATTATTATAAATTTGATTAGTTACCTGGGTGTTGTCTGCCGGCGAGCATCCAGCGAGGATCATAAGGTGTTTTAGAGGGCATGAACTCTATCTCCCTGTCTATTGGGTCATGTATTTTCAGCACTGCCATTGGACCATTCCGATGCTAAAACAATTTGTTTATTGTTTAATCTCTTGATATTCACTATCCAGTGTTTGTGTTATAACTCATAACAACTGGTAACATAGTACATGACAAACAAACTTGTCCAAATATTGTTAATGATAATTTTTTTCTTCAAAAGAACGCTTATTAAGGTGGATAGATGAACCAAGACTAGATGCCCTGATATGTTAACACAGTTTGAAACACAGTCATTCTTAAAAAAACAAAATATCATAGCAGAAAAAGAAAACAAAGTATAAGTGTAATTTTATTGAAACATGCATAACTCTGTATAGTGAAAAAAAAACAGACATTTTTTCCACATACCCATATGAGGGCAGTCAAAACCTGAATACAACTCATGAACTGCATTGCTCCAACACAAGAAAGAGGCGATTTATAAAACTTATAAAAATTTACTTTTTACACCTATATCATGAAGATCTGAATCAAATGTGACATTCAGACGGACGTAGAGACTTACCATAGGTACGTATGAGAGCCACTTGAGTATTTTACAGACCCCTTCAAAGTCATCAGATACCACATCGTGAGAGACACCATTATAGTGCATGATCTGTATGCCTCCTAACTGTGTGTTACTAGTGTAGACCTCACGTCCTAGAACCTGCAAACATCGCATTCTTTTTTAGGGCTAACTATACAAAGAATTTTATAATGTATAACACTGAAATTTTTTTTACTTTAAATCTCCTGAATTTGCCATAATTAATGGTGAAATAGGCACTGAAGTAAATATCACATCAGTGATAATGACATTGAAACTTTTAATATGTTCTGATTGATGAACTGTTAATTTGAAATCCAGTCTTCAAAATTGCTCCAGAATTATATTGTTGTATTAGGCAGAAAAGTTTTCAAAATTCTGAATCACATCTCAATAATTAACCAGAAATAATGATTTATGATTCGTTTAACATCAGATAGCATTGGTTATAATAGAAATTAAATTAAGTTCTTGTTACAATATGATTCTAAATATTACACATACCATGTAAAAGGATTAAAATATTTATATTTTTAATCCTACTTTGTCTTACCTTGTTCAGGGCACCAGCTCCAGTCAGTATAATGTGTGAATTCTCCACCTGTATAACTCTCTGTCCTAACCTCACCAGGTAAGCTCCTATACCTATAGCCCGACATGTCACCTGTATAGCAACGTCATAGTGAATTATAACGTTTCAAATTACAAAAACAAACTTATTTGTACGAACACTTGATCACATTAAAGAGATATATATTTTTAACGAAGGTTTGAAAATGTCTACTGTTGACAATCCTGTACCTAGATTGTTTGACTGGGGCTTCACATCCCACTTAATATTATTCAACTCATTTGATGGCAAACAGTTCTAATGATTGGAAATACCCTCGATCTCAAGACTTTGATTGATTGGTGTTAAACTCTGCAACAGAAGATCCTGACTCACAACCAAATGTGAAGTCGCTGTTGGATAGATAATGTTCCTCCAGTCCTAAGTCTGACAGTATGAATATAATCTGGAAACATACTGCCCTTAGCCACAGGGCGATGTCAAGCTAAGCATGGGCTGTTATACAAGGCCCAACAACACATCTGATTCCTGATATCTCCAGAGCAGAGGAAGTCATAGTTAGCTGCTGTGCATACAGAGAACAGCAACATGAAGCACTGGGCTTTCTATTTAAACAGTAACAAACATTAACCTGTTAAATAATGTAAATAAACACAAACCATGTTAAATGTGACAACTTCATCATAAGCCAGTGAAGTTTCTCCAGCTATCATACCGGAGCCTTTCAGGTTCTCTACGCCTAGCCCATCCTCCACGCCTAACAACAAAACAGACACCACCATCAATACATATATCACAAACATCTTCTAACCTTTAATTGATTGTTTGCTGGCTTGGTTTAATTATGGTCATAGAGTAATGTCTGTTTTTTCGTAATACACATGTTGCAGTTATCAAGAACAAATGTCAGTAAAAACCAAACCATGTGTCCATTCCAAATTGTAGCTATACAGAACTTGTTTTCTCATCCCACTAATCATAGTTTTATACACAGATCTCCATTCACTATTTTGGTTTCCCAATTGAAACCAAAATGTGAGACATTTCCCTTAGTTGAGACATGTGATATCAAACAACAGTGACCTCAAAGCTTTGCTTGGACAAACTCGTGCTCCAGAGAAGATTCACATTTTAATTTAATAAACAATGTTGTTGTTTTTTGTTTTTATTGCCTTTAAAATGCACAGGTTGTCATAGATATGGAAAGTGAGGGTAAAGAGTTGGAAACTGAGCTCACCAATGACATCTGTGATCTTGTACCTGGCTTCGCCCTCGTCTTCTATTAATTCAGCTTTCACAGACCCCATGGCTCCAGCCTTCTTGAAATCTTCTGGGGTCAAATATAGGTACTTAAAACCCTGGATCGAATAAACACAAAATTATCTCAGTAAAACAAACAAAAATATAAATTAAATTTGTTCTAGGGTACACCATACCATAAGAAGTAATCAGCAAATATTATTCTTTTTTATTTTTTTAATATTTTTACAAGTTTCTGTAGATATAGTATAAAAAGCAATAATGTATATCCATACTTACAGAAGTAGTCATCAAATACTATATTATTTTTATTTTTTTTAATATTATTATTACAAGCTTCTGTAGATACATACATGTAATGGTATAGTAGGTATCTGATAAACTTTCAGTTATAAGACTATTTCTTAGAAATTTTTAGCCAGATTAGTTAGTTGTAGCAAATGGGTGCATTACCTTGTCTGGGTCAGCATTATCGTGCCAAGCCACTTGAAATATGTGTTTGATTTCTTCTGCCAGTCCAATGCGAGCTCCACTGTTTGCTGCTATATAGATGCGCGGTATCTTTTGTTGACGTGAGAATTCTGACGCTTTCTGAATTAAAATTAACAAAAAACACCATTATTACTCAGATTTAACAGTTGTCTTATTTCTATCTTGACATCTTTGCCAGTTTTACTTACATAGTTCAGTAAGGTTTTGTCATTCACATGACGCCAGACCAACCTAACCGATGAAGGGAAACCTCCTACCACATGAACAGTAACCTACGCTTATTGAGGCAGGGAAACCTCCTTCTACCACACGAACAGTAACTTACTTCATGCAGATCATACCTTGAACAGCAGGTCTTCCTGGGGTCCAAATGATCCAATCTTAAATGTGATGTCATTGGCAATAACAATAACATCTCGACCTTCAGGGAATTCTGGGGTTTTGAAGGACATTCTCCATGCAACCATGCCAATCTTGAAACAAAAAAGTGGTAAACGTTAAAAAATAAGAAAGACCATAGTATAGGGTTAAAATACAAACCAATATATATTTAGCCAAATAAAAAGAGTCAAGCAAAACAAGAAAAAAAAAGAAAACTGAGATTGCATTGATAATATTGAGATGAAAATAGTATTTAATTTTCAGAGTGTAAATCAACACAAACATTGCATGTGAAGATGTTCAATATCCAGATATTATTGATAAAACATTTGAAAAGACATTATCCATAAAAGTTTTTTTTTTTCTATTCCAGGATTTTGACTCAACAATGGTCAAATATTTTCTTTTAACAGATGTTCCTTTATATTGTCTTCTGTCCACCTTCAATGAAGCTAGAGAGCTGTGCATATTACCAAGGTACATGTATATAGGAACTTGTCTTAGTACCTACACACTACTGACACCATGTAAATTGAACTTGTATAATTTATACAATAGTGATGCTGGGGGATTTCAGCATTGGCGTTCAGTTGAATCTAGCCCAGGGCGCACTTTGAGTAACCTTGGCACAAGAAAAAAATCTCATTGTAGAAGTCCAATGGTTAAACGTCCATAAGGTGTACGACAGTGATCCCTTCCTTGACAGTGTTTGCTCACCCACAATACATTTAATTACAAACCTCATTTTCGCCATGTAACCTCTTTTGTTCCGATATCTGTCCATGGCTTCCCAGCACCAGCTCTATATAGGACATAGGGTCAGTTGGTATAACAGACTCCTCTAATCCATACTGTTGTATGTACTCATTCCACTGCTTCATCATACCCTAGACAAACAGAACAAAGATAGATGAGCTCAAGTTCAACCCAAGATTAGGTAAATATATAATTTCCAAA
This sequence comes from Katharina tunicata, assembly GCA_032466195.1. Classification (NCBI taxonomy): domain Eukaryota; kingdom Metazoa; phylum Mollusca; class Polyplacophora; order Chitonida; family Mopaliidae; genus Katharina; species Katharina tunicata. The sequence continues at coordinate 5,732 of JAVFBZ010166895.1, forward strand.
AAATAATTCTATCATCGAATAGGTTTAGGGCTCATATGACCACATATAGGAAATTTTCACTTTCTTGCTGATAAGTTTAATACCGAGATGAAGCGTTTTATTCCTCCTTTTTTATCTTCCAGGTTTCTTGTAATTTCTTCAATGCTGGCAGAAGTATTTTGATAACCTCCAATGAGAAAAATCTCCATGGTAAATGTTTCTGGAAATCATACGACAGACCATGTGTTTGCATTAGGGAGGCTTGTACAGACACAATAATTTAATCTCATTTCCTTTAAGACTGCAGTGGATAAACACCCTTATCCCATTCTATTGGAATAAATTTGTAGACCTGACAAATATTCTGAAGTCATTAACATTTATTCCGGTCAGATGAGCTTAAATGAACCCAACACATGCCCTCGAGAGGTTGTATAGACCCTTTATAACGAACATAAGGTAACCACAATTTATATAAATAAACAGTACAAATATTGGTCAATCTGTAATAGCAAAGTCACAGCCATAGTTGATAGTGAATGTGTCTACCAAGTTTCATAAAGATAAGCTTTGTTTTCAAGTTCTGCTCCGAAAACGAAATCTACAACTAGGCATTACCATTTTCAAGTTCTGTGTTGGAATCGGATTGAGAAAGACGTTGGTCCGATTTTGGTCGGGCAGATAAAAATCTCGACTTAAAACATAATCAGATAATAAATTGATCTAACCTGTCTGAACATCTCCGGAAAGTCATAGACATAGGTGGTACCACTGGACTGAGCCTGAAACCTCTTCAGCTGTAGGTGGTCTTTGGTAACGTAAGGCGTGCTGATCAACAAACCATTTAGGGGTCCGTGTTTAGCTCCATAGGCTTCAAACATGACCTGCACATAGAGTGATACATACATCATTCCTGTCACCCTTTAATAATCAAACTGGATTTATCCACCAAATAAACATAACTGTATATAGTAAAATCCATGTTCCAGTTATAAAGAGCTTTTTTCATCTGATGTAAGTTTTCTGTGAATTGGATTTGTCTGATTTGCGTTTAACGCCGTACTCAAGGTTATTTCACTTATAGGACGGCGTGCCAGCCCAATCAGTGAAGGAAACCATCGTAAACGACGCTGGCAACTTGCAAAACAGGACAACACAACAAATCGGCATCCTGTGCCCCTTAGCTCAGAGAGCACCAGGGCACAGGAGGCTCCCACCCAACCACCCGCCTGGAGATTTGGAAATTGCTTTAATAAAAAAGACAGACGCAGTTCATTTGGATAAGGGGATTGATTAGTGGTATATTATAGATACTTTAAATCAAACATTGAGTAAAATGATCTACATTTCTCTGCAGAATTTCTGGACATTATCAATTTGGAATAAAAATCTCTGACCTCAGGGTTAAGTGCCATTTAGAAGTTGTTGGATAATTATGATGAAAGCATTGTTAAGGATAACTATTTTATAATTAATGTCTGACCTGTCCTGTTCTGGGATCTTTTGCTTCCTTATAGAGACTAATGTCCAGGTAGTACCCACTCTCATTGGTCAGGAATAGACGGATCGGGAAACTGTTGCTGCTACCTGGGAGACGAATGGTCAGTTTGAGTTCAGCCTGGAGGACACGTAACTTCCACAGTCGACTGCCGTATCTCATCACCATACTACGGACTGTCTCCTCCAACTACAAGTCAACATAACATGGCTTGTTAGCTTCCATGATTTACAACAGGGGCCAGAAGAAGTGAGCAACACAACATATGGAAGTTGCCACAGCTTTTACACAAAAACAACAAGTCCCCTCAGTGTTGCAGGAGGTGAGATGTTAATAGTGCAGACAGGTCTCAGTTTATAGTTTTCGTTAATTTTAATTGCACATAGAAAGCAAGCATAAATTAAGCTTTGTGTTATAAGTTTCATTGCGACATACATGTAGCAAGGAAATGTTATATGACAAAATTTAACACAAAATGAAATTATATTAAAAACAATTAAAACAGATGTGAGCATAAGCTGTAATTGATGGCAAATTAAACTGCTTTACAAGCACTGACTAGACTGAAAAAAACAGACATATTTACGTTCAGAAGCCATGCTTTATAGGACTTAAAATGTATACAGATCAACAGAAACATCAAAGCAAAACACTCCTAAGGTTAAACTGACGAGAGCTTCATTATAATAGAAGTTAGTATTATAAGCTAAAAAACAAACAAGGACGACAAAGGGGAGGAAAGGACAAAAGCAAGACACCAAAGTCAATCAGGATCCAGATGCACCACAGAGCAGCCACACAAACTCTTCCGGGTGACCCCAGAAATACGACAAATTGTGCAAATATTTTTTTGTTTTTTTGTTGTTGTTGGCATAGTTAAAAAAAAGTTTAGAGGTCTGAAAATTCTCTCGACCAGCCATGAATTAAGGAAATCTAATATTATTTACAACATCAAAGCTAAAACAAATAATCGTCTCCCCATTACACTGTTAATAGACTCACATCTAAATTAGTGCTAACAATATCTAAATAAGTAAGAACAAATATCCAATACCAACACTACCACAACATTAATATACTCCAATTTCATGCTTCAAAAGTTAATATAGGATACATAACAGCAATCATTGACTAAAGACACGCTTCAGAGCAACCACACAATACTGAGGGGAGAGTGGACGAGGTGTTGCCATGGTATCAATTATCATTGAGCTAATTAAACAATACATGCCTTTCCTACATCTGGACATAAAAGTGGCTGGGTCACTATACAACAAATAACTATTTTATATTTTCATTTAATTTAAACAAAGGCAAATATTTCTGAACACACTTAAATCAGTCACCTGTATTTTGGTTGTCAGATATACAGGAATAACATGCACACCCTTGCATATTATCTCATAAAAATCCTGCAGGTTTATAGCTTTTTAATTATTTATTTGACTTGGGTTTAACATCGTACTCAAGGGTGCTTCGCTTATATAACCACTACGAGCTGGAACTGTTTGGTAGAAACCAAGAAGAAAGCACGTAAAAATCACCCAGGGTACTCAACAGTCCAAAGCTAAAAAAACTGAGCCACTCTGCAGCCCTAAGGCTTTTTGAGTAATTTGCACCCATTGAACAATGAACCCATTTTGCTTTACATGAGTTTTTCAAAATCATACTTCTTTTAAGAGTAATCTTTAATATATATTACGAACAGCTTTTAGACGTTATATTGTATCTAGGGGCATACCCAATAGTTGACACCTCATTATCAGTAATCTGTGGGCTGCAGTATTGTGGGGATGTATACCCGAATTTTGTACTCATCACTGGAATGTAAGCATGAGCAGGATGGCCTAGTGTCCCAATGAGCGTTTCAACCCAGTATTCAGGGCATACTCTCGTGTTTACATCTTATGCATCTCAAACTGTTCTTTTGCTTCGTTTTTTTTCTTTTTTAATTTTTATTTTTTTTTGCTATTTTGAACTTTTAGAAAGAGCTTTGCTAAGCATTAAGTAATATTTTTAAGTTTGATAACCGGCTGATTTACCTTGCTTGCATCAGACAGGTTCATACTTGGTACAAAATGCAGGAAAATGTGATTACAGTCTGTACGCTTGGACTGCAAAAAAGGTAGTGTTAATTCATGTGAAATAAGACAACAAAGGTTAATAGAACTACACTCAACATCCACTCTAGGAGAAAATAGGTCAAAAAAAAAAAAAAAGAGCCTAAGTTCAAGGTCACCCAATATCTTAACTCCACGACCTTTGTTCTCTGACCTGTTTCGGATCCATTTCAAAAGTTGTCAGAAAATTCAGAAATATGTCATTTCCATCTGCCTGAAATCAGTACATCATCAATAACATATGGAAATTTCTCTTTCCTTTAAAAGGGTAAACGAAAGGATAAATGCTAAATGTTTCAAAGTAAAGGGGTTTTCAGATGAAACAAGTTATTTCAAATTCCTTCGCTTAACATGAATACAGTGTCTGAAATGTAAATTTTATCGGTAGCAGAAACAACTTTTTAATTCGGCAGTTTGTTTGGGCACTGTTAAGTGAACAGAATATAACGTTTACTCGTGTCCCTCTACTTCCATTTAAAACCAAAACAAACTTGTGCTGCCAGGGAAGAGAACAATGAATTACTTAATTACACACATGTAGGCAGTTTTAGAGACGTTTTTGTCGTCTCAAGGAACAGCGACAATTAAGTAGAAATCTATCGAAGAAAGTCTTACATCCATCGCAAAATGTAATACCAGATATTGCAGACCCTGTACAATAGTTCAGAATTATTTATTTTTATCACATCTTTAATCTTGGTGAAAAAATAAAGTTTGTTTAAAAAAAAATTGACAATAATAAAAAACAAAAAATTCAACTTTGTAGAAAGTTATAAATTGTATGTCTTTTAAACAATCCAGGAAAATCACATACATATGGGTGTGAGAATGCCACCTCCAGAGCATCCATTGCTTCTAACAGGGTTCTCTCCCCTTCATTTTGCAGATACTCAAATGAAGCCTCCTGTCAATTAAGAAACAAAGTAGTTGACATTAATTTTGTCAAACAGAACTCATTCTGCTTATTGTTCTCAACAAAAATATGATTCTGTCTGTAACTATAGAAGTGACACATTCATAAGTGATTCTCAGGAAAGTGGCAACAATTTGTTGTGAGTGGTACATTTTTTTTTTTGCATTAAAAAATATAAATATTTAGTGTAGTAGAGTTGACAATATCATGTTCATTTACACACACACACACACATGAAAACAATCAGGATCAAAATGCATTACCCAAACTTTAAGCTAACACATCAGAAGATATTAAACTAAAAATTTTGTAATATTACCTTAGTAACCAGATCTGAATGTCTGATGATCGAGCGGACAAAAAATCTGTAGTCAGTCACTTCCTGTCCCTTTGCTACTTGCTGAAAACAAAACAGAAATATGATATAAAGGTTTCTCTTATTTTTAACAAATATATCTTCAAAATGATATTGCAATACTCTGCTAGAGTATAAATGAGAAATTACTTACTTTTGCTTTCCCCAGATACAGATGCATTTTACTGTTGGCCGTTGGGATAGCTTCCAGGTCAAAGTTCCTCATTCTGTTAATCTCCAGCTGGAAAGCTAAGGCTGGTTCTAAATGACGATAGATTCTGTCTTCTCGGAACTGAAACAGTTCACAAAAACAAACATTTCTTTTAAAATATCAACATGGCACCTTAAAGTACCCAATGTTAGAAAAACTGAGAGGAAAAACCAAAACCAGCCAACGCTTGAAGACAATTATTTAATAACACTTTCTAGTCATGGCTAGAAAATTAGTAAAAAAGACCAACAACAAAATCTCTGGCTTATTCAAAAGCAGAAGTTTATAAAACCCTTTCATACAGGAGAGTAATAACTACTCAAAACTTCTTTAAATGCTCCTGGGTACAACTTATTTTATAGATATTCAGGGCAGAACTTCAAACATAGAATTGTCATACTCTAGAGAAAAGAGGTCCAGTAATAATCTCAGCCTGCATATTATTATATTATACATATTCAGGGCAGAACTTCAAACATAGAATTGTCATACTCTAGAGAAAAGAGGTCCAGTAATAATCTCAGCCTGCAT
>JAVFBZ010166906.1:0-37229 GCA_032466195.1 Katharina tunicata
TTGTAAATAACATTTAGGACAATTCCAATTTTCTGTCGATTTGTTAAAACATTGTACATAATTTTAAAATGTAAATAGTTCATGTTTCAATGTAAATTCTGTGCATATCAAGTGTAAATAAACTTATAAAAAAAAAAAAAAAAAAAATGAGGTTTTGAAACTGTTCAATTCTGGAATTTCTCTCTTAAAATACGTATAATTAAACTATTAAGTTTCATATTTTCTTTGTGTGTCAATTGAAAAATTTGTCTGATCAAGTTTCAGTCAAAAGTATACATGGACAAAAAAATAATAAGCAGCTGTAAACACATGTGGAAAAGCAACCGCGCTCACCCCAGAAACAGTGCCTGTCACGGAGATCAATTATGCATGTTCGTACATCTTGACTCTCTTCCCTGGAAGGACAATTTATATGAAGCGGAAGCTGGTTTATTGACCATAAGCGAAAAAATATGCAAGTCCATTAACACCGGCAGTCGAGAAAATTTGAGCTTCAACAACCATCCAGATTCATATGGGTTCGCTGACAGAATTGAAGAGAGAACAGTTCCGATTGCACTTCAGCTCCAAATTAAGACGCGTCTGAGTGGCAGCACAGTATTCCATATAAACCAATCGCTGAGCTATAGATCGCGAAATCTATTGCGGACAGCAACAGCGGTGACTGACTGCTTCATTTGTCAGTCAACAGACAGAATGCTCTGCCGCGACAGTTTTAACGTCCACGATTTCACCTACTTCAAGCAATGGAGTTGTCTTATGTGTTATTGGTATTTGTTTCAAGGAAAGGCTCAGCAGTCTGAATTTATGCGTTATGAGGGTGAATCTGCGTTAAACGGATCTCTTACGACAGATTATGAACTTAATGCCAACTTACCGCGGAGCATTACCGAAAACTATACCGTGGATGCCGTATGCCTTACACTATCAAAGGATGAGTGCGAAAGGTGGAAAATGTGTTGTAATTCAGCGGTCCGTTGCTGCGAAACCCAGAACCACCAGACAGTTCGCAAGGATCACAGGCGCGTGTGTCCTGGAACATGGGATGGTTATGCGTGTTGGGATCCTGCTGTGTCAGGGTCAAGAATTTACCAGTATTGCCCTTCGTTTATCCAACACGCCTATCCTACAGGTATGTTAATTTAGATGTCAACCATTATGTATATTAGTATATGTGTTCATGTTAATACTCCATTAATATTCTATGGGTATAGAGTTAAATGAAAACATTAATTTAAACTAATATTTTATTTTCAAAATAAAACAAGCTGGATTGGCAAACAGGTATAAAACACTCCTCTGTTGCGAACACATATATTCAGTCAAAGAAAAGAGTTAACCTGTATCTGTAACTTAAATTAAAGTAAATTTGTTCACCACAACTAGTGATGTTGATTGGTCTATTTTCGAATACAAATAATGCAAAGAATTGCCATGATAATAATAAACATTCTGATGAATCCTGAATTTAAACAGAAGATCTTATTACTGCAAAACAGAATATCTAAGGCTTAAACATAAAACCCTTTATTAGATTTGATGTGCTGATATATCTAGACTTTGTGTCTGGCGCGGTGATGGCTTCAGTCCGTACAACATTGCTTTATACTGCGTGAATCAAGGTGGATCAGAGAGTATAAAATTACCGTGTTACCTTATTAAAACAAAACATTGATACCAAACACCCTTATTAGTTTGTTTTAAATAAGCAATCACTGTTTCTCTAGGGTACCGTACACAATGTTTTATTTTATTTAACACGCATATTCCAACATTATTAGAATGGCAGGGAACAATAAAGCATTCTTTGAAGAGTTAAAATTATAACATACGAGCTAGAAAAATCATGTACGCGTTGTGTGTGACTAAACTCGTAGGCGTGTGATGATTGAAACAGAGCATACCTGCGTGAACCTATGACACCGGTGCTTGCAGTGGTATGTTCGAAAGGGTATTTCAGTAGGCCTACGTTTTAACAATTCCCACGCCGTGTGTGCAATTATACAATTAGTGTTGACAGCTAGCATACGTGTCTCTTTATACACAGGTATATATACAATAACTCCAGAAGAGCTTTTTAAACATCGACAAATCAATACGTGAAATATATTAAAAGATTTATCTTCGTTATGGACGTGAATTACGACCGTGCAACGTGCACCAAACAGCCCAAACATTTTATTTACTTTTATATTTATTTTTGGATTAGAACTATGTGTGATACAAGATGTTCAACACCCCACTGTGGTGGGTCAAATAGAAGTCACGAGCTCTTCTAATTTACTAAAGATTGATGATTATTAGCTGCATGTAGATCTGCATTTTAGTTTTGCGACTGGAAAGAGCGACTGGAATTATCTGTCACAAGCTAATTTCCTTCGAGAAATGTTCTTAGTTTAACAGCAGCACAAATAGCACCATTAGTAATGCTCGAGTTCAGTTATGCAACGAAACCTCACAGATATTCTCATTATGGCGAATGTAGTTAGTACTGCGTAATTAACACCACGCCCAATCAAATATGTTATACAATTATCAAACAATCAGCTTGATGGACTTCAAAGGATTCCGAATCAGTAGTTCATCCAACTCCCTTAGTGGTATATGCGGAGATTTAAGCAGCCCACAATTACAAATTTACCAATATCTATTAATATATTCCCACATAAGTTTATTTCTTTAATATTTAGTTTCTGAAGTTAATTTGTCACGAGTTTGTATTCGTCTTTATTTTAATTTAATTCTCAATTATGTAAGTTATGGTTTATTAATTTTGTTTAAAACAAGTCTGTGTCAATCTACAAATTGACTTTTAACTGGACGAAATATTCTACTTCGACAATAGCTTACTTTGTACAGGACCCAGATACAAAATCGAGCGGTATATGTTTCAACTTACTTAGAAGCATAATTCAAACAAATACAACTTTAAAAAATCTTTAACTCCTTTTACAACAAAAGGCACAAACACACAAAATCGCAACGTTTGGAAGAAAAATTGACACAGCAAAGTCGAATCGTTGAAATGCAAAACAAATAAAAAAGCAATTCATTGACGTATTTTGCTGATAGACAATAGACGAGTAAGCAAAACTGCAGCGTCAGATGATAGTTCAACTTAGCGCCAATCATGTTAGTTTACTTTAATCTACGTAAACTATAGAATCTTATGATATACTCATTTAAACTTATTGTGAAAGGTTCAAAGTAATGCAGCATTCGGGAGCTGTCACAAACATTCAATAAGTAACGAATTAACTAGTCATAGTAAATCTCGAACGGATTTTACATGTCGTGAATTCGTGTTTACGACCAGTAAATTAATATCCTAATGTAAATCTTAAGAACGAGAGCAACTCGCGCAGATAAACTGGTGATTACGACACGTCCCGAAAGCAGCATAAGAATAAAATAAATATTGTTTTTTCTCGTCTACAGCTCTGGCTGAGAATAGTATGCTTCAAGCTGACATTCATACTGTCAGACTTCTAACTTGAAGACAATTGTCTTTCCAATTATTTTATTCTTGGGGTGACTTTATCTACCTTCTATTGAAACACACCACCCTCGTATAAGTGAAATACTATTTTGCAAGGCATTAATCACCAATGATATGAACTAAAGATGGTATAATACAACCGAAATATAGTATCTATGCCAACATGACTTCTTCGGAGTTTCCCTTATTCTAAATATACAGCACTACTCCATTTAGTTTGTACTTGATAAAGCCGTTTATAAGCTACATACCAAAATTATAAACACATATCCACATTGAGTGGCGTTTTAAAATACACGATTATTTTATTGTTGCAAAGCAATTTACTAAAGGCTCGGTGAAGCTGTTCGGTTGTGTTACTTAACATGAATTGGAAGACGGTCTTACTAGGTTTCGGTCAGTTGTGTGAAAGATCAATAGTCCATCATTACAATACTTCCTCATTGCTTCATTTGCTTTATATACAGACACACTGAGATTTGATTGAATGAACCCTGCACTATTGGTAAGGGCTGGGCAATTTTTTTGGTTAAAACTCTTGCATCAATCCAACTCTATAAAACTGTTGTTACATATGACAAGACGTATAGTCTTGGCCCCAGCAACGCTATTATAAAATCACAGCGGGACAGAAATTAATAAAGCCATACCATTCACTAAGTATACCTATAATCCCAAATGGGTATCTTTTGGTTTAATGTTGGTAGCTTTATTGTCACGTCTTGAACATCATGGAACAACTATTCTCGAGAGAGAGAGTCGTCTACTAATACAGCATAGCGCTTTCAATTTGTTTTTCACGCAAGGGCAAATATTTATTCTTATCAGATTTTAAGAATATACAAAGTAATAAACTGAGTATGTGTCATTTGTTTTCCATAAGATTTTAACATCGTATTAAAGTAAGCTTAGTACCGTCTATTAGCTAAGTATCTGCATGAATGTATCATATCTAACTAGACTGCAAAATTGTCTCCTCACTTATATTTGGCATCAATTCACTTATTACATTTTAACATAACTTTAGTCTATCTGGTAAGGTTTTGTTTCCAACGTGTAGTCAAAGTAAGTTTTTTTTACAAATCTTACGACCAATATTCACCGAAAGAGATATATAAGATGTTAATTAGAGATTGAGTACAGAACTGAAACAGAGGATTAGTGAATCCGAATAAACCAAATCCGTTTCCCATATTTCTTTGTCTCCATGTTCAGCGACTGTACCCTTTAAGAGAAAACCAGTTGTTCACTGATCGATTGTTTCTCTCCCTGTACAATACATCATGTACATGCACGGTCTTGGTTAGGTTTTCATTAACACAGCCTATTTGGAACAAGTAGCGTGTGTCTTCTATAAGAGGGAAGTCTACTCAATACTATGATAAGCCTGGTGTAAATAGTATCTGGAGACCAATATCCCTCGTGTACTTTCCTGTAAACCGTTAATTGGGGAATGAAGACCTAGGCTGAATGTGGCGATTTCGTCTTGTTGACTATCGCATCCATACAGTCAAAGCACTGTCAATGTCAATTCCTTATACACTTGGCCTGACACAATACTTTGTCATATATAACTGGATCAAAGACAACCAAGTGTGCTCTATCCTAATTATAGAATGGAGAACGATACAGGAAACACAACGCGTGGTAAATAATCTGAATCTACCAATGTATTAAAATACTATGTTAATTGCATGTTCTTTAATTTATGTCTTTTCCTAAACTTAAGCAATGAGAACAGAAATAATGAAAATTGTAAAGTTCAACAGACGATATATTTTCAGAATAATTTCAAACTATTGTACTGTGATTATCGTTTGACTTTTTGTCTTATTAAATCTTATTCTTTTATAAAGACCTTAAACGTCAAACTTTCGTGTTGTCTGTTTACGCAAACATAGCTTATCTCTGTTTAGCATAAATAAATCTATTCCCAGAATATGAGCTGTTAAGTAATTCATGTGTTGACTAAAGAAAGTCTCAGCTGCTGTAGGTGAAACATTTGTTAATAATGCAACAAACCAGACATGAATTATTGACTGAATGGACAAGACATTATCGGATTTAAAGCGGCTATAATTTGTGAAGAAAACAACAAATTAGATTGTAATACTTTTAAAAACTCCGTGTCAACAATTCTAACTTGATCAAACACTTAATGACAACTGTAGCATTTAACCAATGCTTCGTTAGAGACTGATGAAATTTATCTTATGGAACACAAAAAAGATGAATATACAATACCAATGCAATTAAAATTAAATGTTCACGCATTTGTTTTCATATATGATAAGTTCGTCAGGCAAATTCCCAACGTTTCTTTAAACAAAACGGACAACTTACAGAAGCAATTCAAAGACAAATTGTCTTCAAATGTTAATGAGTAAAATATTATAAAAATTAAACTTAATTACAAATTATATTAAGCCATAGTGTGATTAATTTCCATTTGAGCTTGTTGCTTGTTGCGTACTATTATGTTCTCAAGCACGATTCTATGTTGATTTGTTTTGATTTCGTTTTCCACTAGCCATGGCGTACAAGGATTGTGACGACAATGGAACGTGGTGGAGAAATCCATTAACTAATAAGGAGTGGACATTTTATGGGGATTGTGTTCAGATTGAGGTTAGTATGAGGAAAGTGACCCGGTACATGCAGGTAGTGTAATGTTTACATGTAGTGTTTACAACATACTAAAGATGCACACGCGTTATCTGTTAGTACTGAAGGGCATATTTTACATGTGTTATGAATGTGATTACTTGTTTACATATCTTCAAACGGCGTAAACATTAATAAAATAAAACCACGGCTTATCAGAATGATTTATTTAGCTTCGTGCCAAGTCGACAATCACCCTTAACACTGCTTTAGTATCCCAACACATCGGCTGTTTATATATATTTTTATAAAGAGTAATCACACTGGTAAATATTTGTATAAATGTAAGGAAAGAAAATTTTGCTTGTCTCCATCGGGATTTGAACCCGGAACTCTGGCTAGCAGGGCCAGCCTTCTTTTTTTTGTTTTGTTTTATAACATGATTTATTACCAGAAAAAGTATAAGAATAAATAACATTGCATACTGTGGATATAATACATCCTCAATTAAAAAAACCTCGACTTAGCTACAGCGTCTCACGACAGAACCACCAATAATTTGTAATCAAGTAAAGGACTTCGAATTTTTTCTACGGGAATCACTGACACAGGGCCACTTAAGTAGCGTCTTTTTATCTAGATATTACCCACGAATGTGTTTATTGTTCGTGGTTAATTGGTTACAGAGAGCCCTGTCTAAAGTTTCCTTTTTTTCCTATAATGGATAGTGGTAAACAAAAAGTTCATGCCACCAGCCGTATTTCCGATATCAGAAATTGTTCTCTGGTTAATCCGAGTCAGTACAAAAACAAAATTAATCAAGCTCTGATATTAAGTTGTTTTTCAAATGACCTTACAAGAAAAATGTCATACCGCTGTCTAATTTTGAAGTTCTACTTTGTATAATATAATGCTATTTTTATGTTCATACTGTAGATATACCGGTCATTATTTGCGGTAAAGTTGACATGTAGCGTGTTGAGCATTGCTCTTTTAATTCCTACGTTAATGGCTACCCTCGCTGATAGGTAAGTACGGCTTACATAGAAGAATATACGGTCAAATGTTGATATACGATATTGGTAATGTACATTGGCATATACAAAAAGCCCCATAGTTTTTAAACTATATAATGTCAGCCAGAAACGTGTTTCTCCAGGTTAAAGTGGTGGTTCACAGAACAATGTCATATCCAAAATGAAATCCAGAAAATATCTCTAATGGTGCAATGGGAAACAACATATATTTTAATTTCTTGTCTGTCATGGTAAGTAGCACTTCGAGTAAAAAACCTAAGACAATTGGCGCTTGGATAAAACTTCTGCATGGCAGGAAAGGACATAATTTTTATGAGAAAACGACACTTTCTTGCTGACTCTGTTAATCTTATTTGGCAACGTCTTACTCCACCATTGTATTGCTTCTGCGACCCGTGAATTTATAAGATGAGTGGTCAGGCTGCACGTGACTGCTAGGTCTTTTAGTAGATTGGATTGAGGACAAGGTACCGGAATTGTAAAGGTCATCAACTGTATTCACTTTCAAGTTATTTATTCCTTACAAACGTGGCCAAAAATAGCTATCTCAAGGCAATGTTTGGAGCCGTGTCTGAGGAACAGTGACCGTTGGAGAATAATTCGCCTGAAGCTATATCGTAAATACAGTGACAGAAGAAATCCTGCTTTGAAATTGCTTGAGCCGGAATGGTCCTTGTCGCTCTATTTCTTTCTTAATCCAACATCGCAAGACGGACCGTGTCAGCAATTTTCCCGCTTCAGTTACATAGACCCAAGTTCTAAATAAGTAATCTGGGAATGGCCGACGATGAAAAGTAGTACCTACTTACTCTCAATGTAATATATTGCAATATTTTATTTGACAGAAAATCGCGTGGTTTACCTGGAGGTACCATCAGAGCTCACTTCCTGACGTCCTTTATCTGTAACGGTTTGGCGAACATCCTGTGGGATGCTCTGGTATATTATGATAGATTAGTAAGACCAACCTCAGAGACACTCATGTTTAAAAACGACGTAAGTAAAGTCTGCTGGATTGAAGTAAGGTCAGTTCGATCGAATTTTAAAAGACGGTATCCTTAAACCCGGTCTTAAATAAGGGGTAATAATGCGATGATTTGAACTGTCACTAGTGTAAAGAATAATTTTGAGGTCCACTCCATAAATTGCCAGAGGCGAATCTGTGAGTTTTATAAAAAAGGTTCCGACATGAAAGTAAAACGTACTTATTATACATGGTTAGCTAAACATTTGAACTTTCAGCAGATTACTACGCTGTAGACACAACTTTTGATCACCTTATCTCAAACAAAATTGATTTCTAGGCGACAATTTCCTTGTATAGATATTTGTTTATATAACGCGTTTACTGGCGTGACTGCTTTAAGCTACCAATCCCGACGCATTATTTCCTCGCCGTGTTTTGCTGCCCCTTTGTCGTGACTAAACGACTTCTGTGTCTATGGAATTAACGCGCTCTGAGCTACGCCATTAAGTGTCACTACAAAGAACATTTCGCACAATGTAAAACAATAATAATTCGTTCAAAATTCTGTCAATATCACCTTATAAAATAGTAAATAATTTATACCAAAATGTCGATTGTGCATCAAAATATAGCCATAAGATTTGGGATACATTGTGTATCGGATCTTACTTTTAATCATCGGCGTCTCTGATAATTGTTCTTTTCAGTATAATTTATTAACTCAATACCAAGTGCTGTCTTATTAAAGTTGTGCATTGGAAATTAGAACAATCTTTCAATATATTACTAGCATTTGGGCTGTTTTCTTAATTACTCGATTTTTCCTGGGAAATGAATGTGTTTTTGCTTTGTACTGAAGTTCATTTGATTCATATGGCAGCGTGCGAATTCCATCTAACATTCTCGGCAACTTAAATTTATCGTTATGATAAATCTCAGGAAACTGTTACCATAATAAAGATAGATTACAGGCCAAACAAACTCAGTATGTGACATTGATTTCTGACTCCAAGTTAACTAAGACCAGAGAGGTAGGCCGTTTCATAACATCGCAACATTTTAAATCGTGATCATGCAAATCATTCAACATCTATTTTCACAGATCTATTACAGTGTTGGGTTTCGCCCTTTTCTTGGGTAATGGTCTTGTCCTGTTTGTGTTTCTCAAATAAATTCATATAAAGAAGAGCATGGCTACATCAATGAACAAAGAAAGATGCGAACAGACTACTTTGAGAGTTTTTACAATTCAATACAATTTTGAACTTTTGCTGCATTTGTAGATAAAATATCTACATAGAGACACTTTTTGATTATTTCAACTATTTCAATTCAGACTTTCAATCATATTCTTAAAAAATATTGTAATCTTATTTTTATTTATCAAAACTCACCAAAGCGTTGCTTGTGCGATACCTATGTTATTTTAAGTTAAATACTTTTGGTTTACAACAGTAAAACTCTTAATATTTAATTAATTTTTTAGTTGTTAAACAAGCAGAACAGCTGCGGTATGAATTGATTGTGCAAAATCCTGTACCAAAAAGCATTAATTATCTTTGACGAAAAGCATGGCATGGTTTGTGGTGCAATCAAACGATATGAATAGAGAAACAGGTCGAACTTACAAGACACATATATATTTGAATGATTCATCTCTAACATCGGTATTTGTCGCAGCCAAAGTTGGAAAACTGAAATAATTAAGTAATTAAGTTTTTAGGAAGATCTAAATTAATTAATAATTAAGTTTTTTAAGAAGATAATACACATTTCTTACACAGAAAAATGTGGGATAAGCATAACTATGTAATTATTTTTTATTTGACAGGCAACATGTAAAGCCCTCTACATTTTCACAAGGTATTTCAGGAGTACTAATTTCTTTTGGATGTTTTGCGAGGGATTATTTCTTCATAATTTGGTGGTCAGAGCTCCGAGGGTTTTCCAGTCGATATTCGGAATGGTGATATTTGCTTGGGGTAAGTAGGCCTTTCTATTATTTTTTTGTAATAACTACTGATGGTTCTATCTTATCATGAATATCAGACTGAAAAGATGCACAGCTGGAGTTAGTCTAAATGATTTGTGTTCCTTCCCAGTCTGGTGTTATTTAAAGTGAGCAGCATTCCATTGATTTACACGTATTTTAAGCAATCAGATTTCCAACCAACAATTCTACAAGTCCATTGTTGTATTTTATCGTAATTGTAAGTAAACAACGTAACATTGCGCAGCCAATTAACCTGCATTCTGCTGAACAATGGTCTAGTCTGTCATCTATAAACATAAAAAGACAGCTACGATATATCAGTAACTGGATACGTTGCAAAGGTGACAATAAATCGTCAACACACAGGGTTAGCTTCCTACTAATGCATCGAATTCATGATTGAACTGTATAAAGATAATCTTTCCAAACACACCGAGCATACAAAATGAAGTTAAACAACCATCATTAAGTTTGTTGATGCCAAATAATGTATTGACCTACACACACAAAAGGATTTATTCACCAGAATGGTCCCAATCTTCATCTAAGGTAATTTTATTCTGTCCAGATTAGTCTATTTACGAAAACATGCTTTAAGTGATATGAAACTGCGAACCAACACCAATAACCACAGTACATGCAAACAATATATTTGTTTTGCCAAACTAAGGTTAACTACATGATTCCTGGACGTATATTTTATTCATACAACTTCCGTAATCTGTATAAGCACAAACTGCTGGTGCTACTCGATGGCTTCAGTACGTATTGCTTACTTATTCAGCCTGCTTCTGTATACACACCCTGATTTGTGGTAAATTTCTGCAGCATGCTGTTTATTAAGGAAAATATCTGAATATGGTAGAAAAGTGGATCAACCAGGCAGGTTACGATTCACCAAAGTTCATAACACAATTAAACAAGATACAGTCAACTCTATCAGCCAGGAGTCAGCCAGTTTTAATTTCATTGTATGATCAGGTAATCCGCATCCTCGAAGAGACTTAGCGTATAGTATTTGTCTCGGCGAACTGAAAGCCTATCAACATGAAGCAACAGGAGATGGATAAGCTGTAATCGCACAGGAAATATCCGATTGATGTACTTAGAACAAAGACAAATAATGCAATCCTAAAAATTCATTGGTTAGTGAAAAGCTATTGATTTGTCCCTTGACAACCAAGAAAAGAGACTGATCAATCATGCTGAATATAATTAACGTTTTCCCCATTCTCCGACAAGAAAGGAAATTATGTTTTTTAACAATACATGCTTAAAGTATCGGAAAATGAAATCAATGTACTTGCTTGACCGGCTATAGGAATTTTGAGATACCCATTTCAATATAAATCATTTACTTATATCTTTTTCTTCATCGTGAGTCTTTTTCTTATACATGTTACAACTTAAAATTCTGTTTTATGAAGTTTTTCAACATATGCGTTTGGCAAAAACGTTAAGCGCCGCCAGATATTATTTGTTGCCCTTTGACTTGGATTTAGTCAATGGACGAAACAAAACACACATTCAAACAGGGGGTAATACCTTGTTCGCTCGTTAAATGCTAGAAAGTCGCAGAAGACCTGAATCTAGTTTGAAATGCGCTACCTATATTGCCTTTATGGTTTTAACGTACTATCATTCCGCCAATAGATCGAAATGCCTGGTCTCTCGCTCGTCAATCTAACAAATTTGACCCACTGCAGGAAGGTTCATTGGTCGGATAAGAGTCTTTTTTGTGTTATGTTATTGATGGGAACCAATGTTACGCAATGCGGTATGCACACCAAGGTTGAGCCAAGAGACGATCTCATTTGTTGGCGGCTCCACCATGGTGTGAGGATGTGTCTGCAATGATTGTCAGCTCAATCTAATTAAGGTACCACATAGACATTTTCGAACTGGTCGTGATACCCAATTTTGACAGACACTTCTGTCGAGACCACACTGCATGGACGACAACGCTACGCCCCACAGTTCCAGTGTGGCAGTCGACTTTTGCAGCGCAACGCCATAAGCCTGCCCCTGACCAGCACGAAACTCTGACAGTAATCCAATATAACACATATGGATATTTGTTGTAAGAAGATCATGTTGCGGGACACCACTTTCCAACCTTTGCAAGAACTGGCACTTCAACATGAATGACAGTAGCTTTAATAATGTGAGTTATTGACGAATTCTTATACACTAAAACCTACTTCTACTGGCTCACCAAGGACAAGTCAAAATAGACATGCGCAAGGGGGCACTAATCGTATATTTTTAAAAGCTATTAACAGATAAGTATAATACATGCTTATGCCTCACTTTCGTTCAAGTTCAGGTTCCAGCAGTTAATCCGTCGGCTTCGTCGGCTAGGGATCACCTTCCTGTAAATCAACAGAAAGACTTACACAATTAGATATATATTTTGTGTGCGTGTGTGTGCTATAATGCACTCCACAACAGGATTAATCGAAATTACTGTACGGATTTTGGACGGTTTTGGCAGTTTACATCGCCGCCATGTTGGTTATCAATTGTTGCCTGATATGTATATACTCGAAAGTGTTAAATGTATCTTGAGACGAAAAATCACGGCGTCCGGTGATATGTTCAATGCAGTTTCTCATTCCTTATCTTATCAGATCAGTACTTTGCACGGAGACCTTCAGATCAATCGAGTAAAGGGAATGCTCTTCTACGACAGCTCGTAGGATTTACTCTTTGCACCCAGTACCGCCCAGGAAGCTACGTATCGAGGACCGGTCGGAAGTGAAGGCTTCTTGGAAATTTGTGTGGAGTGTGCTTGGGGGCAACACCACTAGATGACATGTTATACCATGTATAGTTTCCAATGCATGGCATCCAGATCCGTCTCACGGGTCAGATTGGTTCTGACTTTCGCTCCTCGTCTACTGGTCATACCAATAGCGTTCCGGATACAATTTTTTTGGATCCAGTCGCAATTATAAGTAAATGCTGTCACCACTGGCTTTGATATACAAGGGTACAGAACGAGAACTTTCCCCGGTGTTCGTGGTTCCGTTGAAGGACTCCGGAGATGCACATGATTTTAAATTTACGCATGCTGAACGAGAATGGTTGTCCACATACTCCAATTCATGACAATTTTCTTCGCTTCGTTGTGGGCAGTAGGTGAATCGTCTTTATTCCATCCTTCGGCATGTCGGCCTTACAATGGACGATTCTCTGCTGCGAAAACATCGCTTCAATCCTGGTCAGTTTAGACACCAAGTTTATCGGCAACATTTTAGCAGGTTTAGATTTCTGCCACTTTATGCTTAATCCGACCAGATACCTTCATAGAATCTAGTCTTTTCGGATGTGGCGTACAATACCTTCCTGCCCAAGCCGCTCTCACAACTGGATCGGTGGTTAAATGTTTAAACATGAGTGCCGGCCTTTTTATTAACATCCCTGTTTGGGTCTTTTGAGGTAAAGGCAGGCGTCACCTTTTCGGACGTCTTCACTCAGGCCTTAGTAACTGCATCTAAATATTCAATTGAGTTTGTGACTTGAACCTTCTTTATCCGTTGACGTCAGATGTCAAACGACTTCCAGGTTTATTGCTTCATCGAAAAACAACGGGATATCAAGGGTATTGTTTCTACTAGAGGAGTGAGATCTCATAACATCTTGGTGCTAACAAGGAGGTTTTCATTCTTTGTTGGTCCGTTATATTCCAGAACGTCTCCATGTTATCTCGGATTACCTATCTAGATGGAAGGAGATTCTTCCGATCTGCATCCGGATATGATTCTCCGCATATCAGAGCCCTGGTACTGAACTAGTGGGTTCGCCTTCAGCAATATCGAACCCACCGGGACCAGATCTAAAGGTTCTAGCCGCAAATGCTTTGGCGCAGGACTGGTCGAATTTGACAGCGTACGCCTTCCCTCCGCCGTCAAACATGGCTTGGGAGGTGTAAAAGATCCCGACGAAGCACTGTCTAGACTATCTTCTCATTCCTTGGCTGCCAGGCCAGGCTTGGTTCCCAGATACCAACCTACCTAGACGTTCCTAGGGAGCTTCCAGACTGGGGAAAATGGTTACGTCAGCCCACAACAAATCCTTTTCACCCGGCATCGCAATTGGTCCAAGGTCCTCTTCTATGGCAGCGTGTCCTCGTGAGGCTGCAAAAAAAGATGTAATATATCAGCTTTTTTAAACCCCCAAAATGCACAGAAACTGTCACTGTTGGTTTTGACTTTGGTCCTTTGGTTTCTGCCCGGTTGTCCGTTTGAACCTGATCGGTTGAATTAAAGTAGCTTTCCTACAAGTGTGTGTTTATGTTGGCATTTGGATCTGCAACACAGGCCTCCAAAATGTTTAAGACAATAGAGTGATTAGGCATCCCCCAGACTGGTCTTAAGTCTACCTAATTCTGATGAGGTTCGTGCGTTGGCAGCGTACTGGCCGGTCTGGTCTAACCAGTCACTGAAAGACATTATTAAGGTGTTTTATTGGCGTGCTTTAAAGACTTTCGTCTCTAAGTATGTCCGAAATCTGGGGGAAGTTTCACAAAGCTCTACGACATTTTGAATTTGCTGTTGGCCCAGCGACACAATGCTTTCTTGAAATAGTGGGCGTTATAAGTAACTGACTTCGAGTTAATTTGCGACGGCTTTGTACAACTCGACCATGATGCTAATTAGCCATTTACCAGCGAGCTCTTGAGAGAAGCCGGTAGCCAGGATACTCGAGTGTTAACCTGTGTTTAAAAGAAAACTTGTGAACAGTGTTAATCGTCGTTGGTTGTTTACAAGTTTTTACACTCGGCCACGTGTCTCTCCTTCTTCGGCTGTTTCGAGGAAGCTCTTGTATTCTTTTGGAGTGCAATTTGGAAGTGTATAGTTTTAGCGTCGTCAAATATATGATATTCTAATGCTTTACTAAGTGGAAGTAAGTGTATGTTTCTAAACCAAAATTTTCGTTTAAAATAGATTCTTTTTTAAACTATAGTAGTGTTGGCATTTAATCCAGCAATTTCTTATAAATTCTCGCCAAGGTACCATTCACTTCATTTCATCCATCTATTCTATTATTTCATTATTTATTTCTTTATCTCTCTGTTTTTATTATCTGTATATGTGTTTTATGTGTGTAATGTATTAACTATTATGTACCCTTTGTTATCGCCCATTAAATGGACTTGGGTCTGTCGGGAATGATTTGCTAATAAATAAAATAAATAAATAAATAAACCTTCTACTAAGGGCAATTGCTCCCGACTTGTTCTTTGTGTTCGCATAGTGAGAATAAATAAAAAATTAGGTACATAACTTTGTACAATGGCAATCGTTTTAATAGGTGTTCTCTCCTACGAATGTTTCAACTGTTTTTATATCTTAAGATAATGCTATCTTAATGTTTCAACTACTTGTTGTATCTTAAGGAAATAATAGTGGTGGTCTAATGTCAACTCATCGTGTCCATTGTATTTATGTTCAACGGGCCAAAATTGATGCATTTATTTAAGCAGCGTTAGGTACTGTAATAGCTAGTCCGTAAGAGTACAATATGTATTTGTTTTTTTGCAGGTGTACCACTTATCCCAATGAGTATTTACTGTATCATGAGATATCTACATGCTGATGACAGGTAATGTAACCTATGTGTGATTTTTGTTAACATACAGACTGAATGTAAGGTACAGGTATTGACAGGATAGTGCTGGTTTTGTATTGTAAGCGCTATGATCAAAATATTACGTCAGCTATGTGCCTAGCCGAGCTACAGGACGTGAGTATTTTTTTTACCACAATTCAAGAGCGACCTCTGTCAAATTACATACCAGTTGCAAGTAATACATATTCATCTCAATTACACTGAAATCCAAATAGACCGAGGGCTTTGGTGTACTAGTGCTTTAAATATTTCCCATAAGCCTGATTGTTCAGTGAAAACCATTAAGGTGAACTTGAACAATGATAACATCTATTATTTTACAAGCAAATATGAAAAATAATTCAAGCAATGGGAAGATGGCGTTCGAAATGTCCCTCTGGGCACATTAAGGACGAAAAGCAAGCATAGCACGATTTCGAAAATGTATATGTTGGTAAACGTCTTCCATGCGTCTATAATCATGTGATCAGTATTTGTTTTTATTCTTTACAGTTGCTGGGTTAAAAACGCAGGAAATTTTGAGTGGATAATTTATGCGCCAAACTTATCTTGCCTAGTGGTAAGTGTATACACGTTTATTTGCTTGGAAATGTTGTTGCTATCCTTTGCGTAAATAAGTTTTGATTTAATTTGAATGAAACAAGGCGGATTTGAAAGAAGAATTTTACAAAATGATTAAAAATAAATCATTATATAAAGTGGCATGTTTGTGTCACTCCTATACGATACAAAAAGATTCGTCGCGGTTATAACGAGCAGCATTTCACGATGCATGTAGCAGATAAAATGCCTTCATGTCTCTAAGCTGTTGCTATTTTATTCGTTTGAATAGCCCATAGATGTATGACAATATTTTATATAATTGTTGAAGGCTTGTGTCCAATGAAAATGTGTGTGGACCGTAGGTATATAAGGGAAGTTTTCCGGTGGTGCGGTGTTCTCAGGGTGGTTTTACGAGGTAACCGGTAAAAGAAAAAAAAAAGTCATCAGATAGGTGAAATACTCTTGAGTTCGACGTTAAACACCGATCAAACAAACAAACAAACCAATGGAAATGTCAAGAAACCCATTTCAATGGTGAATAAACAATGCCCCATTTAAAATATATTTTTCACTATAGACAAAACACGTCTGTCTACTTATCCTTATTTATTTCCTTTAATGTAATTGGCTATGTTCACTTTAATTAAGTACATTCGTTCTTTTTTGCAGTGCAATATCCTATTTTTGTCAAGTCTGTTTAAAACGTTCCTTCAAAGAATAAAAAGTCAAACCACCGAAAACGCCAGTTACCGGTATGTAGCTTTTATTTTACTCAGACTAAAACCAAACTAAAGCAATGATGCAATGTATACTTTTGTAATACACTATATAAACCACGGCTCATAGTTTAATGGCCAATTAAAATATGTTTAAAAATACTAAAGCACGGTTGAGTCGTTGTTCGTTAGAATAATATTGCCTTTATTTCTAGGATAGTTTTTCTCAAATGAATGGTATTGGCTGGATGTTAGACTGCTAGTCTT
The DNA here is from genome assembly GCA_032466195.1 of Katharina tunicata. Classification (NCBI taxonomy): domain Eukaryota; kingdom Metazoa; phylum Mollusca; class Polyplacophora; order Chitonida; family Mopaliidae; genus Katharina; species Katharina tunicata. The sequence goes on from JAVFBZ010166906.1 coordinate 17,261, forward strand.
TTTAGCATAAGACAATCTTCTTTATACATTTTGATTTATTTCCTAAGCATTTGAATCGAAGGAATTCATACATATACATGAACTAATGTATGCTTATGTTTTGTATTGTTAAAGACGGGCTCTCCGTGCTACAGTCACATTGGTGCCTTTATTTGGAATTCAGCTCGCCTTTATTATTTATCGCCCATCGCCTGACGCTGATTCGGCACAGGTGTACGAATTTATTGCTTCTATTGTTATAAACTCACAGGTGAGCATGACTAATTAATTAAATTTGATAAGCTACGATAGCATATGGTTAAATAGTTATTTACAGTTGATTGCGTTAATTTGAATAGAATTATTTCATTAGACAATAATGGCGTTGCACACGTTTGGAATGTAATTGTTTCAATTATATAACACAGTTTTCTCTTCACAATTTTGCAGGGTTTTCTGGTCGCCCTAATTTTCTGCATATTTAATGGAATGGTAAGTGTTATGTTATTGTACTTGTATTTGTGAAATAAATATCTTAGTTAAGCAATGTCAGCAAGGGATTGCACTGATATAAGTTTCGCTAAAGTGGTAATCAAATAGTAATCTGAATAGTAAGTTTCGTGGAGGTATATGGAATAATTAACTTTGAATAAAGAAATCCGAATCGTGGTAAGATAATTTTTGCACCCTTTACAATTTCCAGCATAAACCGTTTTAGTAGTTCATGAAAGGGTGATTTAAATTCCAATATATACATAATATGGTAATGATTTAAGTAAAGTATCAGAATAAATAGAAAGATTATTTTTAGAATTCGTTATTAAATATGTATCAATAATAATTTACAAAAATTGACAATTGTTTTGGAAATCTGCCCTTGCCACTGTTTTTTCTTGCTTCTATAGTCTTGTTATTTTTGTTTTGCAGTGTAAATCTTCTAATGGAAATGATTCTCTGCGACGAAGAACATGAACGGGAAAAATTTCCAGATCTAAACGTAGTTTGTCTGGTCTTACAGATATCGTAAAACCAGCTATGTGAAATTCTTTTCAGAATTGGATGCCTCAAATACACTGCCCCTAATACATCAGCTGGAAGCAGTGTGGTAAACCCTTTAAACATTCTGTGTTTGGTATACGAACCGGACGGGTAAAATGTATTACACATGGTTATTGTGTATTTGTTTATTTCCAATGTTAAGCTTAGCGTAGATCGACAGGCAACTAGCTGCAACTCACTGCAACTGAGAAATATCGATCTACGGCCTCAGCGTAGATCGAAATGTACTGCGATTGGCTGCAACTTACTGCGACTTATTGCCACTAACATCCGAGCGCGTAGATCGATGCAACTCAAAGGGACTGATTGAAACAGAAACTGTTAATCACGTGATCTGTAGTAAATTGTCTGCTCTCATAAAAATGGTTCGCCAACAGTACACATTGAAGCGGCAATTAGTTTGACCATAACACATGTGAACACCCTTTTTAAACAAAATAACATAACCGTGTCAGAATCTTTGAGACAGTTGCATAGCTGTCATATTTACGAGATGGGACTCCCAGAATGTTACATTTTATTGATTACAACTGTCCGAAATGAAACGTAATTTAAGCTGTCGCCATGTCACCTCCAATCCTATCACATGTTGCATCACGTAATTAGTTTCAGGCGCAGCCAGTTGAAGAAACCGCATAGATCGACAAAACTCACTGCGACTGGCCAAAAAAAGTAGAACATGTGCAACTCACTGTGACTGGCGTTTTGCCAGTTGCACCGAGTCGCAAGAGCGCGGCAGATCGGCAGAAAACTGTCTGGGATCAGTCGCATCGAGTCGTGACCCAGTTACATCATCGCAGAAACCCAGTTGTACCGAGTCGCAAGGCCGATCTACGCGGGGCTTTAGATCAACAGGACTATAAGTCCCAATAACTGAATATTGGCCAGCTTTATTGAGGGAGGAAAACTGGATAGAACCTAGAAAACCCACGACATTTCGTTGGTATCTGGCACACCAACCCACATACAGTCCGAGCAAGTGCTCTGACTCACGAACTCAGAGGTGAGGGGGATCTTTGGACCAGAAAGTACCCTCTAGAAATGTGTGCTCTGGAACTCTCCGCCACGGAGAACTCGTACATCAACAATACATAAACTAGAAATGTATAATTATTAACATTGATTTCGACCAAATACGCAAATATTGGTTTAATCATATTTTAAATGTACAATCCTTATAATAAGAAGGGACCGAAAATGTGAATATAGTAAAAGTCTATTTCTAAATTGTGCTATATTAAAGAAGCTGCCTGCTCGTTAAGCCAACAGTTGAAGAAAACCATGTTTTAATAATTATGTTAAAGGCCATTCTTATGTCACTGAAGGGAACGAATTAATCGGATTAATGGGATGAATCATATCGATAATTCAATCAATAATACTTACTTTCTTAAAGATTAAAATTAACATTTTTTGTTGAATAAGCATCAATTTTCCAAATTGGCATACATTTGAGACGACGAAGAAAAGGCTTTGTGTAACCCGTAATGGGGAAGTCAACAAAAACAGTGATAGTTAAAATTACAGACCCCATTAGGTTGTTAACAATACCGCTATTACATTTTTTGTAGGATTTCTCATTTTCCATTGAAAGCTACTTCAGTTGAACTGCTGTAAGTAAAATGTATGGTTGATTGTTTGTGCCATGATTTATTTATGTATTTATTGCAGATAAAAAATTACCTAAATTAATCAAAATTTAACCTTATCAAACAGAACCTGTATAAATGTACAGAATACAGTTATATATCTGATCCAAAGCATTTTAACATACATTTACTTTAGCGACATGGTCAATACAACAAATGTAGCATGAAAAGTCCACCATACAGGTCGAGTTGCTTTCAGTGGAAAATGAGGAATCCTACGAAAAATTCAATAGCATTAGAATTCGTCTTAACTACTTGACTATGACTTTTTTTCGTTCCCTTTCCCATTAGGCGCATAGTCGTACTTGGCAGAAAGCTGTATGATCTATTTTACTTTTTAACATGTCAGCTATTTTCCCTGAATGCAAATGGTAAACTTCAATACGGGTGAAACATTTTCCTTTAATATTGATTGATTAGTTTCCTAGCTGAATGAATATACATATTTAAAAAAGACGTGATCAACACACTCAAAGTCCAAACTACAACCAATTATACAAACTTCCGTTTGGTGCATTAGGCGGACCATAGTTATTAAAAAGGCCTTTACTGTATGAAGACTGGGGAAATAAAATAGTTTATTTGCTTCATTGATTAATCTCATGTAACGTAATTTAACTCATTTGACGGAGTGCCAGCCAAATGGGTAAAGAAAACCATCTTCAACTACACTGGAAACCAATTGGCGAAGGACAGGGCTTATAACAGAACGCCACAACAAATCAGCATCCTGATACCCCTTTGCTTTGAGAGAAACAGGACACAGGAAGCCTCTCTAGCCACCCACAACACAAAACCGACGTAACACAAAACCATACCAAATAGTCCTTCGAGCTTATGGGCTTATCGGCCACGTTTTGGCAATGTTGATTAGATTTTTGACGCTATTCATGGTTCTCTTGTTTGGTTTACAGAGAGGTCTAACTATTTTTTTGTATATTTTATAAATTGCATTTCGTTTAGATTTATTTCTATATTAATTAACCATTACAAAGCAGTATGGTTTAAGATTTCATTAAGCAGAAGCCTGTCATGCATTGGTTGGTAGTACAAGCATAGCTGTTTTATATGCTTTATATCCTATATGGTAAAACGCATTTATCATTAAAAATAACGAACATATGAAAGTTGTATGTAAGTTTTTATATATGTTTTTCTTCGCACTAACAATTTGACTCACGAAGTTTTCTATTTGATGATTTTTTTTCTCATTTGCATGGTTGGTGAGCTCAACATAAAGTATTCATGAAACAAAAGTTAAAGATAAAGTTGCTGAGTTTAAACACTTGAAACATTGTCCGTCCATCACAAAGCCAGAATTTAAAAACTGGTCATTTAGGTTCACCTGTACCGATATATTCTAAACCTGGGAATATATAACAGATATAATTATATATTTTGTTTTATCGCTTACCATAGCGAATACATTTACGACTGAATATTATAAAGTGTCACATTGATGTCATGTGTAAATACACTAGGACAAGGTCTGTAATCCTTCGAATTGGAAACAATAAAATCGTTGAACTTTCATATTTCGTCTTGTTTTATCGCACATTGTCAAATAATCTTATTTATTAACGTATAGACGTCATAAGGGCCGGAATAGAAAGTATGGAATGATGGTTTAAAAAGAAAACATCGGCAGATCGGTGACCTGTCTGTGTAGAGATTACGCTATGGTCGTCTACTGTCAAGCTGTTGCATTGTTTTAACGAAATTGCCTTCGCTTTGAGAAATGGTACACCTTCATTTGAGACTTTATTATACAAAGTATTAGGACGCGACAGTCAGTGTTCAGCTCATATTTACTTTGTATACTCACATATTCGTGTTACGGAATTTTCCGGTCTGGATTTTACGAGGTTTATTTCGGATTTACCACCAAATGTGGGCAATGCCAAGTTGTGACATAAGTTAAGTGTGTTTTAAGGAAGGGTATAACATTATTGGATGTGGTGGTTCAATTACTTACAGCTTTTAATCTTAAAAGGAAATCCAGTTTAAGACTGATAGAAATGAAATGTTCTTTATCTTAATGCAAGCTGGGCTGTCTCTTTTATATCTACTTATCTGGTTCTTGTTTAATTAGGCTCTCGGAGAAACTTGCATGCTGTCACTGTTGCTTTTGTTTGACAAGCTGAAGAAAAGTGTTTCACAACACTAGAAAAAAACATCTGTGTCACACAATTTGAAGGCCCAATTGTCATACATGTATTAGTGTATACAGTAAACATTTTCAGAAGGTTTTTCGGCTGTTGGTCGTTTCGGTTTTATGAAAGGATGTCGGTATTACACATTACAGAATGTCAAAATAAAATCGAAACTTAACCCCACCTGAGGTAGGCTTTCTAAAGAGTTCGCCTAAAACCGAAAAAAATCAACTAAAGTATATAAATCTTTATCTGTGGTCAGATTTTGAATCTTCCAGACATGTAGTAGATTTATGATGTGCATCTGCCTGCAAGGAATGTAAAAAGTACAATGTTTACTATTGTATAAACAAACATTCGCTAATACGGAACTGGAACGGGTGCTTTATTCGTGGATCATCACTGGTCTAAACAGCCCAATTTCTGATGTAGTTCACCCATCATGAGAAGGGACCTCTTGTTTTGTTATCACCATGCTAATTAATACCTTTGTTGTACTGTTGCCATCCTATGCACACAACTCAGTTGACAGAGTTCAATTTTAGTCATTTTTTTTACTAGATATCTGTCAATATCGTGCATTGCGTATTTATATTTGTACATCCCGAAACCGGGATGTCAAGGTCGCTATTAAATAGCCACACTTAGGGTCCTCTCATCACAGCATATCGCCATCGTTAAAGTTCGTGTCAATTTATTTATTGTGTGTAATATTGCATATGTAATATGGATATGTAGAGAACAATTTCACAATATTGCCCAAGGATATGTCCATGTGAAATGTCCTTGTGAAATGTCCATGTGTGACTTTCAAAGACAAAGTAAGAGTAAGTGGCTGTCTACAGATGGTTTAGCCTCGTTTCGCCTACTTTCACACCTTTTTAGTCTCGTTTTGCCTACTTTCAATTTTTTTACTTTTACTCGGTAAATTCAAGGGGGTCGTAAGCCTATGGAGTTCCTGCTGAGAACATCGCTCACTGCCCACTGGGTGATAAAGCCGTTGAGCTGTATTTGATGACGATGACCATCGCTCATGTCAAAATTTCTATTTCCAAACAAAAGAAGTAGGCGAAACGAGACTACACCCTACAGATACGAGTGGCACACCACAGCCATTTTTGACTCCAATTTATTTTCTTGAATAAATGATTAAAAAAGAAAAGATTACGAAAGTTCGAAAATGTACCTTGTTCGAGGACTTTTGACAACCGTAGGTAAATCAGGAGATTTCTCAGTGATTGTGGAGATCAGTACTGTCAAGTCATTTGAATTTCATAATCTTAAATACGACAATAAACACCGCTGTATTGTAGTAGCTACTGTATGACTGTGTCATAAAAAAAACAGCCCCCCCCTCTCCTCTTTACTAGAAAATTTAGTCACCTGCGGCAGGTTGCTCAAAGCAGTATTAAATTTAATTCTAGATTAAATGACGTCACGCTATTTTAAAGGCTTATATATAATGCCGCTATTAGGGATTTAAACTGGTTTTAGCTGCTAATACTGCTAATACAACCAGCTCCAAAAGCAAAATAAGCATTATGCCTCTGTCTGCCTCAATGAACGATCTACAGCGACTTGTTGTGATCGTGTATGTGGTAGAAAATCAACTTTCGGATAGGGGTTGAATAGCGCATGCTTTGCTGTAAAAAAAACCCTGGACGATTTGAGCACTAAAGAGTGAGATTATTTCGAAGGACTTAATATGAATAAGTATATCTTTCATTCAGGAAGACAGAAGCGTGAGGCTTATGTTGCTTTTGAATAGATTTATTGACTTAATTTGGCAGTGAAGAGAGGAATAACAGCTAGCTTTCTTCCCTTCTCTCTTTAAAAAATATTACACGTACATGTAGATGTATACTATCTATAACAACACATAGCGCACAGATAAACTCATGACCGGAGTCCGGATAATTGGATATGTTTTTTTCAACTACGTAGAGTTTTTAATCTTCGGAATAAGAAATCCAGTTTCATTCTGTTAGAAAAAATGTTCACTTTATTCATCTTTTTCTTTGTTCCAACTGGGCAGTCTCTTTTATATTTGTTTGGCCTCGTTCTGGCCCCATAAGGCCCTTTTAATAAGAATTTCGGCATCCAATCCGGATCATGGATATCAAAATAGTTAATATTTTATTAACTTGTTCACAAAATATCACCCTACACAGTCTGACACTAGGCGTCGCAAATATGGGTTTTTATTATTATTTAAAACAACTCTGATGAATCAAAATTAAAACATAAAAAGTATTTCTCACTGTTATAAAACTGACATCTGATTGACCTATGGTCTTAAAGCGTCACAATAAAGGCTTTGATAATTTTTTATTGCAGTCGACAAAATGGCCCTGTTAAACAGTAGGTAGTGTTCTACTTCAGTTATGCAATACGACTCCGTAAGTGTACACATCAGTTAGTCATATCGATAGTTCACGAAAAGTTCGTGACGAGTAATGTAATGATCTCGCCATAATTAACACGTCAGTCAGTTTACGATGTTATGCAACCCTTCGTTTACAGGTATGGTAGGCCAGGCCCACCATTAATTTCAACGTTCTCCAAGTGAACAACAGCTTTCAAGTACATCTGAAGAACAATCGATTCGCTATTCACGATTTTCAGAACAAACGGACTTAATTGATTACTATCTGAATCAGCTTTAATTTGTCCCGTGTTGGTGTGGAGGTTATTTGTTTTCCTTAGATCATTTTTGATATGATAACTTCATTAGCCATCCTCGAATCCCGGGTTTTCTGGCTTCGTGAAAATTAAAAGTATAAAATAATTTCTTGAGTACAAAACCATTTCATCAGATATTGTAAAGAATGTGGTCATGGGAGTTTGTCAAATTGGCCATCTTGGCGTTTTAACGCACAAAGTAGCATGAAGAAATTCCCAGTGTCAGTAGATGTCCAAACTTAACAAAACAAAGTGACTTGGTAATCCTTAAACAAGCATTTGACAAAAAAAGACCACTTGCAATGTTACAATATTTCTACTAAATTTAGTAAAAGAACCACTAAATAATTGACATTTGATTGGTTCCTGGTCTGATCACCGTTTATATAGGATTGAACAGTAGAAAGATTACGGAGAAAGGCGACAGGCATTAATGAACCACAATCTTTGATCAGCTTAACTGTGGTAGTGCATAAAACGCAATAGGTGTTAAAGTCAATATGGTCGTTTGAACGGATTGTTCAATTGGGCAAATGCAGCAGTAGACAGAATCTGTACTGTCAACTTCTCAACAACCATAGCCGGATATTATCGATCAACGATATGGTGCATGATGTTGGGATTTGATATTACTTCCCGTCTGCTGAAATTTCCTTTGGATTCTAATGAATTATACAATCTGAACCGACGCGCTGGCGTTCCACTGTCATCTGGACATCAGCAGCTAAGTATTTCTGCAATCAGTGCAGCTGCAGTGTGAGTGGCTTCCTAATCACTGTAACAAATAGGCCTACAGCCATTCAGCATGCCCCAAACGGTTATGTCTACATTTTCATGGACAGGTATGTAAAAGGTGATGTTTTGTCTTTTTCTCGCATTGAACAGTCAATGCAGTAGTTTTTAGTACTGGTCTTGAACGCTTCACGATGTGGTAACTTATATGACAAGCCTTTTGAACTATCTCTTCATTAACTGAAAGGAGACAAGGAAGGATAAGGGTAGTGTTCATGCAAAACAGTCTATATGACTTAGAAGAAGATCACTTGTTTGGAAAATGTCAAAATACCTCTAAATAAACTACTGATTGTCCATTTCTTCAATGTGCAGGTATAAAACTTTGTGCTCAATATTATAGATTTGTATTAAGGTCGTAAATCTTTTGAACATGCAGTAAACATTTCAAGCTACAACTTTATGTAATGTACAGGCTAAAATTGTATTTATAGACTACATGTATATGAATAAAATTATGTTCTCCATCAAGAAAGCAACGAGAAATTTTACCAGGCCTCTTGTGAATTACTTTGCAGAATAAATATAAACATATTTGTGTACTTGGTTGATATTTACCCAATTTGACAGGAATCACGAACCATTTTGGCAATGAGTTTTATTATAATTATTGCCAAATACTTCCATCAAAGACGTCAATTCCTGAAACCAACAGTGCTATTATAAGTTCCTAGCCATCGATCACTATAGATGTTTGACTAGACGAGAATTGATTCGATTCACGATATTGAACCAGTTTAATGCATGATCACGTCTGAAACGTCAAGAATAACAATGAGTGTGTTATCCAATAATTGGACACGTCCTCAATTCTTCGATGTGATTTCCAGATTTTTAAGATATGCTGATATTCAATGAAAATTTGTTTTAATACATTGGTATTCAACGGTTTTTTTTTCTCAATTCTACAACAAGCTAACATACAAACATAATTATAATGTTGGCGACCCCATTGACTTGAATGATTTCCGCCATGACTGTATATGTAACTAATGGCAAATTTCAGTTATCTCCTCAGGCAAGATATCATAGTAATAACTTAAAACATAATTTTTGGTCAGTATAACAAGCATTGGTAAAGTGATTAGGATGAGGTTATATATCTATATAGGATTACATTTGGGTACTAGATTACATCTATATGTCATTTAAATATACACATATACCAACCAAGTATACAAACCCGTGACAAACGAATACACGGTGACATGATACATACACACGAAACAATTATACAAACTTTTGGCAAACAAATACACGAGGACATGATACATACACTGAAACTATTATTAGAACTTTTAAGAAACTTTTAAGAAAGATTGAATACAAAAAGGCATTTGGAGTTCATGGTCGTGTCGTGTGTAAAACAGAAGAGCAGAAATGCTACTTAGACATAAGTGAATTCTCTCTGACATGTAGCTCTATCGATGTCATATTAAAACATTCACAACTCTGTTAACATCAACTAACCATCACTTGTCGTATGTCAACAATGCTTAAGACTGTAGCAAAGCTATACTTTTTCAGGTTATATTACAATAAAAAATTGTTTACATAATCCAATGGCTAAAATTCGTCGAAATAAAATGGTAAACAAATACATATTAATTAGATGTTGTGCACATATTATAACCAGGAGCCGGTGGTCAAAGTTTTTTAACTTCAAAACATTACTGTATAACGTCACATCACAACATGCATATAGTTCCATTTACTTTGTTCACTTGAGCCTGAGTTAACGTTTGAAGAACCCAGCCCAGAAGATAAGCACACACGAAAAGGAGTTATATTTGTCTGGTATACAGGTTTCATGTCCTGTCTCTAGATTCAGCAACAGGTACACGTGGAAGTGAAAGCAAGTAGAATCAGCTGCGTTAGATCGATAGCAACCACTTTCTGTACTGCGCATGTTCCTAGTGAAGTTTTCACAGATAGATTATTTGATATAAACAGATTTTATCTGCTTTAGGAGGAGGAGGAGTCTGTTCTTTTACTATTAGAAACCCGACGTTAATGGTATCTCAAGACCAAATCCCGTATGTTGTTTCCGAGTAAAAAAGTTTATTGGGAAATGAAGATGAAGACGGGACACTACCTTCCCTTTACATAAGTGACATGACAGATAATTAAACCACAAGCATTCATTTTCTCTCCACTTATTTTGAGTCAAATGTCAATTTGTCTATTTAATATAATTGCATTTTGTCAATGTTGTCAACTAAAAGAATAACGCATGTCTAGCAACGATAAGGAAATCACGATAAGGAAGTCGAACTGGACCCGGAGCGAATGTTTAATACAAGTGCAATTCGATGCTAAGGTCAGAAAAATAATTCCTGGCAAACGCGCGTCTGCCTTTGCCTGGGCGTGGAGAGAGGCGTGGGCCATTATTACACATCTACTGAACTCAAGGGTAATGATGAATAGGAACAGGGAGAAAAAATGGCACATTTTCCGCTCTACCCAGAGCTTAGATTTCCTCCTTTCGAAAGGAAGTAATACACTTTATTTATTGGCCGTGAACGGCGATTTTTGATTTCTCATAAAAAATGACGTATGTGAATTTAAAAATAAAAATAAAATCATCATGATTATATTTTGGTTACTTTCGCTTTTGTGTTTTTTTTTTTGTGTATCTGTATGTTTTGGAGTAAAGATTACAGTCTCAATTTTACAGGAGGTGGACCGTGCCCTACAGATCTTAGTCCGATTGCCGAAGCTGTAATGGGTGTGATTGGAGGGTGATTGACAGGAGTGGAGGCAGGAACTGTTCTTCGCTCAAGCTTCAAGATGTGGAGTGTTATTTCAATTGTTATAAAGTCAATGCAATGTTTTAATAATGAAATTTAATGAAGGCTTATATAGAGAAATCAATATGTACAATATTTATTTAAATTGATAGTGTATGAAAAATTTTTGCAGTTATTATCTCAGAATTAATAACATTTCAAAAACACTCGGGTGAGACCTGTTATTGAAATTATCTGTCATTTAATTTGTGAGAGGTTTATATTGTTTTTGTGTTGTTGTTGTTGTTGTGTTTTGTAGTTGTTGTTTTTGTATCTGTATATGTAAAGAAGTAAAAATGATAGTCTCAATCTTACAGGACGTGGACCGTGCGCTACAGACCTCAGTCCGATTGTCAGTCTCTTTAAATTCAGACATCGAACTGACAACAGAAGGTGGGAAAGTGGGTGACTATCATTTACTTCTGTGAGAAGAAATTGTCCGAAAAACTGAAATTTGTAGTTAAATGGTGGTGTAAATGACACAAAACATAATCTGTGCTCGTTTTTGTCTTTGATCCTCCTCTTTCGACACAACCAGTCATTTATACAAAACAATTATTAATTCTAATTGCAAAAAATAAATCCCATGGTTGTACACATCTCTCCAGGGGTTTAACATATAATGAAATAAAATATAGCAAGAACAATTGTTCTGAGGAGAATACAAATTAAATATATAAATAAAACAATATTTATGTGGGCCAAACATCTTAATAATGAGAAATATTTGCTCAACATTTTATCACATTTAATTTGTTTTTCGTTACAGATCTTTAGTGGAAATCCCAGTTACTTTTTGCATCCCACAGCCCAGAGGTGCCACAGTGCTGGGTTCGGCGTGGCAGTATTGGCTCCCCTACCCAATCCACCTACCTATGCTATGTATGATAGGAATGACGAGAATGACAAAGATGATTCTGAAATAATAAAATTAACAATTAGGAGAATTAAATTGAAAATAAAATATTATGAATTAAGAACATTGATGCCTGAAATTGTCTATCAAGCTATCTCTGTGAAGCAATCTCAGATGACTTTTTCCCTTGTTTACCTGTGTTATTTATTTGTTTGCTTGGTAGTCCTTCTTATTTGCAGAAAGCTGCAATTTTATAAATGTCGATGTTAAACATATATATGTACATAAATTAGATTTTTAAAGAAATTCTTGTATTCGGAAAGAAAACATTGTAAATATAGATTTCACTTATTTGCCATATTTAAATAAACTTAATAAATTATATAAATATAAGATATATTTAATTAAAGATATATTATATGAAATCCCGTCTTGTGTTTCATCTTTTACCATAAAAGTGTGAGCAAACATTATTTTGTATTGTATGCCATCATGGCATAGGTTTGGACCCACTTGCTGTCCTTGGTCGTTCCTGTCCATTTCATTTCTTCTGTCATCAGGTGGGTTGTCAGCTGGCATGAGAAATTTAATTTAGGTTGGTAATTTTATTTATTAAAATAAGATATCAATTTCTGAGTAATGTAACTGATTGAATCGACGACTGCTTGATCATTCAATATCAGTAGACTTTCTATGCTTACAAAAAGAAATGAAGAGCTTACACACAAAATTGACTGGGTGCTCCCAGTCATAAGCGGTTAATAAGATCTATTTGTTTTTCTGTTGTATATTTGTAGGCTTATAAAACAGAGTGGATGAGCAGATAAAATTATAAAAATAACAGCTTCTTTTAATTTATTTTTGTCGCTCATATATTTGTTTTTGTTTATTTCTTCCAAAAGGGTAATAATGAGCCAATCAAACCTGTTAAAATTGGTTTCTGCATCCTTTTGTTGGTTTACAAATGGAATGGGGAACCAAGTTTTCGATGGAAACCCACTATCTCCTATCAGATGGGTTTATATGCCTTCGTTCAAAGAGTAACCTGACTCCGCTTTCGTTGTGTATTCTAGCGTCGTGCGTTGAGACCGGCCCGTTGGTTACAATGTCAAGCGTTGTGTATTCGGAGTAAACCACAACTTGCACATTTATGCTGTGAAAATGATGACGTCTTCAATGACGTCTTTGCGCATGACAAACCGGAAAGACGTCCCCCCGGAATTTTTATTGAGAGAACACAATTCCATGACAGTGAAAACAAAATCTATCCGGGATAACACAAATAAACACAAACAAATACATTTTAGCAAGAAGACAAATTTAAGTGGAGCGAACACACAATCTTGCATAGACAACATAAACTTTTTCGGTCTTAGAAAATATTCACTCAGTTTAATAAAACAAAAACACGCTGGAGAGCTTATGATGCGCTGGCAGAAATCAGCCACCATATATTTCCTTACGGGAAGCGAGACCAAGGATAGCTGCCTCAAAAAGATCAGTTTTAGACAAGAAACCTCACCGAATAAGAATGGACAATGATAAACATAGAAAGTAAACACGAGACTAGTGCTATAAACTCGATGAGTTGTACTAATTTTTCATGATTTTACCACTAATATAAATTTTCAATATTCAGTATAGGCCTACCCGCTATTTGTAACACCAATCTGCATTGTTTATCTTTAGTAATATCACACAGGTACATCAATTCATACCGTCTATAAAGCAGACAATAAATCTTTCAGTTAAACCTGTTACCGAATATAAATTATATATTTGTATATTTTATTTTGATAGAAAATCGTGAAAAGCATTTAACTGATGATGACGATAATTGCGATGTCAATATTACATTCTTTATGCATCAATAAGATATTTGTCAAGTTCATCAATTACTGTCTTATTAAATGCAATAGTTGTTGTCGTATAGGCTGCAATCAGGTTTATATGAATGTGAAAGTAATTGGATAGCAACAGAAATTTAGATACTATGGGTTACCTTCTAGGTCAAGAACAAAATTAGTTAAGGCTCATGCGTTATTGATTATATGAGTGAACACCTGGTAACTGTTGCTTCATAACTAGCGTGGCACTGCTGCTTATATGGGTTGAAGAAATAGACAATATCTTTAAACTAAAGGCTGAAATGGTTAATATTCGATGTGTTACCAAGGTGTTTCATCTAGGTGTTTGTCAGTCACATGCAGTTTGTATTTTATCTGTGATAGATTTGCTCCAGATATTGTGAAAAATTCCATGGTTTGCATGTTAAGTGATGAAGTGACCGCTTGAAATGACCGATTCCCATTTATAATTCCCCGGTCCTCTTTTGTTTACTGTCAACACTAGACCACTTGTCGCTTGGTTGTGACGTCTTTGAAGAACATATGCCAGAGGCAAGTTGACAGAAAATTTCAATTTTTCTTCGTTTTGAAGGTTTGCTGTCCTGTCGTTTACATAAATGACATAGCGTTTTTTATCATCAGTGTTACTATATTTATATATCCATATGTCAAGGTAACCTTTTGCATTACAATGTGCAATAAGGAAGTACTGAAAAATATATAGAAATGAAAAATGACATGGATGATTTTTTGGGGTGTAATATGGCAACAGTGGGCGGATTTAATTAAACCGTTTTATACTAGACTATTAATGTATATCATAGAAATATATCATATAAACTTTGTACTGTTATTGGTAAAAGACTTTGAAATATGGTTTTTAATTTGTTGAAATAGATAATAAATAATAAGTCTTCGCTTGGTGATAGCCGCGAAGAGTAAACACTATGTTTTCCTGACTAGAGTTGCTTCCACGTCGATTTATCAAGTCAACGCGCAGAATAGCTATATTGTCTTGTGGACGATTGGATTGGAAATAAAGTACGGGCAATTTTATGTGTCATCATCTTACTTCAGTTCCCATTTATGGTTTCTTACGGAACGCCGGATCATAAATAGCTAGAACAAAGGTCAGTCTAAAACAGACTTTAAGAAACAGCGACCATCGGAGACTAGGTCGTCTGAAGCAAGATCGTCTCAACGAGGACAGAATAAATCATCATTTCAAATTACTTAAGGCGGAATCGTACATTCTGTTTTATTTCTTTCTGAAGTACCGCAAGTAAACATTGGTAACAAGACCGGCCATGTCACTGGGGGCAATTTCCCTGCCTTCAATTACATTAAGCTCTAAATGAGGAATCTCGCTCGACATCCGTCTCAAGAGACGTTGCTGATGAAGAACGGAACATGTAACTTGGCTAACCTTGACAAACCAATAACAAAAAATGTTGTCTGATAATATTCGTCCTTTTGAGATTGAATACGTTTGGTTTATAGTGAAAACAAAGTGTTTTTAATTGAACAATACATTTGAATCCACATTATTTATACAAACTCTACGTATACTTCTGGCTTGAGTGTGCTTAGTCCTCTAATTTAAACACCAGCGCTTACCTGATGAGTTATAAAAAACAGAACCCCAGATTTTTCGAAAGAAAGAAGTACAAAATGTTTATGACGTACGACTTATTGTAACTTTCAATATACAGTCCCCGCCATTTTAATACCAATCTGCCTTCACATTAGATTCTACTAAATGAAGCGTTTACCGTTTATTTTGGACAAGTGTATATATGCATATATTCTCAATGGACCAGAACAACTAATATTAAAGTTAAACCTTTTGGAGAAAATAATTTATTTACTGGTATATTTATTTGACAGACGATCGCATGTTTTACCTGGTGGTATTGTCACTTCCTGTCATCCTTTTATCTGAAACGCTTTGACAAGCATCCTGTGGAGCGCTCTGCTTTGATATCACCAGCCACAGTCACCCTCGTGATTAATAGTAAGTAAGGTGATGTAAACGACGTAAAATCAAATGGATTGAAGGAAATTCATTCCGAACGATTTTTTTTATCTTGAATTCCTCCCTTTCACAAAATTCCCAAACAGCGTCAAGAGTGTTAATAGACTGATTTAAACTCGCTCTAGTTTGGAGGACCTTTGAATTTGTGAGAGTGGGCGTTTTACAAAATAAGGTTAATAGAAAAAAAGTGATGCTTACTTAGTACAGAATGTTAAACAAACAAACCAGCTCTTAATCGTCCATGTTATACAAATTGAGCTAAAATCTTAGGCATGTAAGAGAAGTTCTCCGATAGCTGCGAAGTTGACCGGTTGTTGTTTACGCGGTTTTTTCCTAGTTTTCCACCAAACATCGTCAACGCAAAGTCATCATATATATACAATACTCTTGAGAACGACGTTTACCACCAATCAAATAAATAAATAAAAACAATATAAACGTGTACCGTCGTGAGCAATGCATAATGCCTTACACCATATCAATTTATCCACAATTAAAGGGTTATGCGGCGGTCTGCAGTCAATCTTTCTTTAGCTATCTAAAGAAAACATATGTATTGATTTGTAATAAAGGTTTACATAACTTAATTTTCATTTACAATTATTTCATTTTAAATATTTGTAGTTGCAATTATCTGAAGTAAGTCAGAACGTATCTAAGAAAGATTGCGAGTTTAATTAAAAATGAAATTGATTTGTTTTTTGCCACGTATTTGAAAAATCCTCTTGACGTTGTAAGATTGCCAATTTAAACAAGCTTTAAATTTGAACGGGCACATCTACATCACAGATAATTAAGTTCAGTTATTCGTAGCCACAGACTCGCATTAATTCTTCTTTATTGTTAAGGAGCTTCTTCTTTTCCTTCTTTCATCTCCACACTATACCACTCGTACGTCCCTAGTGACCAGTATACTCTTTATGGCCGTATACTTTAGCCTGCCCTTAAAAACAATATCAAATAATATTTTCTTCTCCAGTTGAAAACTGCATTGTTGTTATTGTTGTCTTTGTTAGTGATTGCATTTCATACCCATTCAAACATAGTGACCACACATTCAATAAACCAAAATGTGACGCAAATGATGGGCGTGAAAAAGGCGAATTCTTAGTGATATTTGCTTGCTTTTTAATGATTTAATCTTAACACCCAATATCAGTTTGACATGACATACAACGGTTTTTAGGACAGATCTTTCTGGGTCTTTCCGATACTTTTTGAAGGTGGGCAGTATTCTATTGATCAACACATCTTTACAGCAAACAGATTTTCAGCTGAAACAGTTCAAGAGGTTCATTGTTGTATTATATCGCCTTTGAAAGTGTACAGTGTAAAAGTGTTCGACAGATCTATCAATCAATCCGCTCCCAATCTCCAGAGTACTAGACTGCCAGTCAGCAAAAGACAGCTTAGAACATATTGATAACTTCGGAGAGCCTTCAGTGCCTGGCTAATAGAACAAGAAACGTTCATATCGCAGGATTAATATACGACACATGCGTCCTTGAAGTGCAGAAAAATATGCCACAGTATATTTCCGCTTGGTGATTCTTAATCGAACTGAAAGGAAATTAACTTATTAAACCGTAAAACTGTATTGATTCTGCACATATCCTCTGCCGACGTTCTTGACTTTGTGGAATTTCAGTCTGCGCAGATCAATCTTTATAGGAAGCTCGGTTATACGTGTGAAAAAAAACGAGCAAGACAAAATAGAAATCATATCAGACGTAAATTCACGTATCACGTTCGTTTTGATAAATTACTAGATTTTATTTTTGGTTTTTCGGGGATTAATGCATGTTAATCATTCTTTAGACTGGCCATGTAACTCGTGGTGTCGTTTTATTTGTATACTTCAGCTAACTGTTTAATTACAGACTACAAATAGTTATCCATGTTTAGTTTTCAGTGCAAATTTCCCATTCGTCAAGTCTACTTCTGTATTTTAATATGGATTTTCCGTTAAAGTTTCTTAGGATAAATTTCTGTGAACATTACTGACAATATAAATACATTTAAACATACCAGGGTTAAATGACATTTTATTAAATATAGGTTTACTCCCCTTGTCGCGGTGTCTCTTCATGTCTCTATTGTAGCATGTGCTCGAAAGGAATCAGCCAACACACACAGTGGCACCAAACTGTTTCATCAACTTGTTAAAGCGTTTATATATTTGATTTGGTGTATGCCGAACTTCCCGCCTTCTACAACTTCACCTGAGGTGAGTGCTCAACTGGGTTCACACGTGGCTAATACAACAACAACATACTCACAACCTTCACCTCTACTCAGCATTGTTGACGGGATTAATGGCCACGTTCCGAGTCCCATCAAATAAATAATTTGAAAAGGCGAGTACATTGAAATCGGTATTTTGCTGAAATCCTCGCAAGAGTGTACATTAGCAATTGGGAGGAAAGAGGGTCAACCAATTGAACTTAAATCAAAAACAACGTTAAGGAGGTTGAAAATATATAGATCTGTGGACATCTGCTTTCCTTATTTTTATGGATATTTTCCTTGAAAAACAACCTTTGAGGGCCCGTGAGCTTCTAAAATACATGAGTATTGTAAGGACATTGGCCCGGTCCAGAAATATTTCTTGGAGATATCATGTTGAGCAATTTCGTCTAAAAATGGAACGGAATCCAAATAAATTGTGGTCGGTTATTGATGATGAGTTGTGACTCGTGAGTTTATTGAATCAAAATGCTGTTAGCCAGCCAAATTTCATTCAACAGCATTGGCCCGCTACAAGCCAAACTTTTAAAAGTAGGGAAAAGCCATGTGTAAATGTTTGCAGTGCAACAAATCGCGTTGTTCAAGGTCTAATTGTCGTTTTCGTCACCAATGTTCAAAATGTAATAGCAAACACCAAGAACAACAATGCACCTCAACCGGTCACCATAGTCTCGCGCAACAAATATTCAAAATACAGACGTCACGACAGGATATGTTTGATAAAGCCCCATCCCCAATAAAATAAAATGTTTTATGTAAGTATTTAAACCCTTACCCCGACAAAAAAACGGCTGAAATATTAAAAGATGGATTTCAAAAAGGGTTTAAAATATACTACACTGGTCCCAGATTTCGTTTAGATTCAAATAATCTATTGTCTGTTAGACAGGCTCCCGATATACTAAACTTGAGAAAGAGGAATCCATAGGCAGAATAGCAGGGCCTTTTGACACAAGACCAATTTCCACTCTTAAAATTTCCTCTCTTGGGATCGTTACTAAAAAAGAGCACGGGGAGTATAGGGTAATTCATCACCTCTCACAGCCCGCTAGTCTATCAGTGAGTGATTATATTGATCCGAAGATTTCTTTTGTAAGCTACTCAAACATCGTATGATACACGAACTGGGACCTCAGAAAATAATGAGGGTGATACAAGCCAAAGAAATTGGGTTCCTGACAGAGGAGAGGACTTCTTGATTAATATAGATAAAAGTGACATTGAAGTAATTTACAATCAATTAATAGCATTTAAAGCTAACACAAACGAAAACGAGGGACGACAGGAAATAAGTAGCATTGCTAACAGTATTGCACAATGTTTTAAAAAGTGTGCATATAAATCGTTTGGTTATAAGCAAAACCCAAAACAGAATCGAAAGAGCAAAAATAAAGTAAACCATAAACCTTGGTTCAATAAAGAGTGCTCAGAAAAGAGACGTTATCTCATGAAATGTAAACAAAAATTTAAGAAATATGGAAATTTAGCTAATAAATTAGAATTAAATAAATGTAGTAGAGAATATAAAAAATTGCTTAAGAAAAGTTACCATGAATATACAGAAAAAATTACTGATAAACTTCGTCGATTAGAGAAAACTAGTCCAAGAGAATATTGGAAAATCCTAAACAGTATTGGAAATAGCTCCAAAGTGGTGCCCGTTGACACAGATTTATTTTTTCACTATTTCAAAAATTTGAACGAACTAAACGAAAATGATGAACGAAAGATTGATCCAACAGAAGGATATGAGTGGAGTTATAATGATGAAACTGATTATGAGATTAGCTTGGAAGAGATAGAAGAGGCAATTAAGAAACTTAAAAATAACAAAGCTGCGGGGTGTGATAGTATAGTAAATGAACACATAAAATGTACCCA
>JAVFBZ010166918.1:6748-16946 GCA_032466195.1 Katharina tunicata
TAGACTGTTATGCCCACTCTAAGACAACTGCGCCAATACCTGGATAGACTGTTATACACACTCTAACACAACTGCGCAAATACCTGGATAGACTGTTATACATACTCTAACACAACTGCGCCAATACCTGGATAGACTGTTATGCACACTCTAAGACAACTGCTCCAATACCTGGATAGACTGTTATGCACACTCTAAGACAACTGCTCCAATACCTGGATAGACTGTTATACACACTCTAAGACAACTGTGCCAATACCTGGATAGACTGTTATGCCCACTCTAAGACAACTGCGCTAATACATGGATAGACTGCTATGCACACTCTAAGGCAACTGTGTCAATACCTTGATAGACTGTTATGCCCACTCTAAGACAACTGCGTCAATATCTGGATAGACTGTTATGCACACTCTAAGACAACTGCGCCAATACCTTGATAGACTGTTATGCCCACTCTAAGACAACTGCGCCAATACCTGGATAGACTGTTATGCCCACTCTAAGACAACTGCGCCAATACCTGGATAGACTGTTATACACACTCTAACACAACTGCGCCAATACCTGGATAAACTGTTATGCACACTCTAAGACAGCTGCGCCAATACCTGGATAGACTGTTATGCACACTCTAAGACAACTGCTCCAATACCTGGATAGACTGTTATACACACTCTAAGACAACTGTGCCAATACCTGGATAGACTGTTATGCCCACTCTAAGACAACTGCGCTAATACCTGGATAGACTGGCATGCACACTCTAAGACAACTGCGCCAATACCTTGATAGACTGTTATGCCCACTCTAAGACAACTGCGCCAATACCTTGATAGACTGTTATGCCCACTCTAAGACAACTGCGCCAATATCTGGATAGACTGTTATACACACTCTAAGACAACTGCGTCAATATCTGGATAGACTGTTATACACACTCTAAGACAACTGCGCCAATACCTGGATATACTGTTATGCCCACTCTAAGACAACTGCACCAATACCTGGATAGACTGTTATACACACTCTAAGACAACCGCGCCAATACCTGGATAGACTTTTATGCATACTCTAAGACAACTGCACCAATACCTGGATAGACTGTTATACACTCTCTAAGACAACTGCGCCAATACGCCTATATGGTGCATGACTTGGCTAATTACCCCTCTGTTTCCGGGTTACAATATAAAACTACAACATGTGATTTTGTCATTTTACCCATCAATCCGTTTTGGCATAGGCTGTATACATCCAATTGTAATAAAATATTTTTTGTTAATTAAGTTGAACATAAACATATTGTAGATGTCTAATTTTAATTGTTACAGATCCCACCAGCTCTGTCCCTTCTCTGCATAACTATTTAACACAAGTGGTAGATATGTGTTTAAAATGATACCAAAGACCTATAGAATAATACAATTATCGCCTGCCTAACCTTTCTGTATCACATAATCAATTTTAATCTTTAAATCCGGCATTCTGGTGCATATAACATTGACCTTGATAGATTTGTAGATTCGTAAATGTTAAACGTGAAGTTCACCCGCACTAATTGTATTGTGTTCAACTTTGATCTTCTAGATGTTTTTTTGTTGTCAGCTTGTTTAAAAGCATATTTTGAAAACCGTACCATAAACATGCTGATACGACAATGCATGTGCGCACTGGTTAAACTGGTGTGTTTTTTTCAAATCCCATTGACCTATAACTTAAGGTTTTATACCAGTATAAAAATGTTTTGTGTTGGTTGTTTTTGGTTTACATTTCTGTGTACAATGTTTAACGGCGTTCCTTAACCGTACAAAAGCATTGATAAAAACATAAATATAAACATCACCGGACCAACAAGAGAATTCCTGCACAGGTAATTAATTTTTCTGCAATAAAATGGCTTTGATATGTATTTATTAAAGTATTTGATGCGGAACCTCGCTTACACCATTCAGGAAAAATTGATTTTAACTTTAGACTCCTAGTCATAAATGGTTGATGGAATCGGTGGTGGTCCTGGACATTGGCTCTGTAGTTAACAGTGATATTTCCTACGCATACATGTGTATATCTGAGCGTTGATTGGTGTTTAATGTCGTGCCCAAGGGTATTTCACACATTAAACTGAAAGGCGAATCGTCTCCTATGTCGAGACTTCACCTTTTATTGATAGGCCAGTTTGCCTTCAGGTTGAGCGTGGTTATACTTCCTGTTTCATGGACTATTTCCTTGTAAGCAGCTTATCGTACGGATTTTTTATACATTTTTCTCAATTCTGAATCCCACCGTGCCAAGCAAGTACACGGCGATTTGACAAAATGGCCAGTCAATAGGCCTACACTCAAGGTTACATACCGCCTCCAAAAGTTGTTAAGAGAAGTAACCGAATTGAGTCAGGCGTGGTTGGCATATTTCACCAATATGAAGGTAGTGTATTCAAATAAAATGCAATGCAATGGATCTAATAAAAGAAAAATTTCGATGTCACTTAAAGTATTTACTACATTTTAAAGATAAGATTACTGTGGTGCTAAATATAACGGCATCAATGTAAGCTCGAACCACCACTGCCCTTATCTACCTACCTATGCATATATGACAAGTGTGAATCGTCTCTGATTGATAGAAAACCGGGCTGAAACACCCTAAAATCACAAACGATCTCCGCTTCCATCCCTTATATAGACCTTCCAAGAGTCGACAGACAGGCCTCGAGGCACTATGTGGTGTTAAACATATCAATCCATAACCCGGATAGCTGAGTACGATGTAGCTTGTTGTTTAACGGTGCAGACAGTTGTACTTTTTATGGGAATTTGTATCGCGTTTTGTTTTTATCATGAATCATGCAAAGGAAAGTAGCATTCACATATATCTATATATAAAACTGATATAGTGTGAGAAACTTGGGCGGAGCAATTATCAGTGCACGTGAGAATTGCCACGGTCCCACGGTCTCCCTTCGCAGCATTAGTATACGGGCCAATTGATCGAGCGATTAACTTGCAAAATATCTAATCAAGCCACCGTTCTCGCGGGAAGAGGAAGGTCTCGCGGGTAGATCTGGTCATCAAGCCTGGGAACATTGCCCGTGGCGTGAAAAAGAGGGGCTAAAAACGATTGGCATCTCAATGCATGCATTAAGCCGTTAGCGGCACTGACTACAAGGAATCGAAAATAAAGATAACAAGAACAAAGTAGATCAGTATTGGTGTGTACATTGGTGAATATTTCAGAAAGTCACGCGCGTGTTAGAACGCGAAGAACTTACGGGTGAATATATACATAAACGAGATTTTTGCAACAAATTATTTATTTTTTTTTGCACAGCATAGTAAACGTGTAAGTTGTTTTAATATACATGGGAAGTTTCAGTTGAATATGTAATGATCGTGACGATGCTATAAATGTTTTATTGTAACGTGAAAGTTGTATCTTTTATCAGCATTAAAACGGGATCTTGGTATGTTTGGTTACAACAGAAAAGTCTAAGTAAATGATGTAGCCTTGTTATTTTATTTATTGATCCTATAGAATTCAAAGAATGCAACGTCGATAAAATACAGTTCCACTTAAAATCGCAAAAGCAGTAAAATGTGTTCTTAAAATGTGTAAAATGTAAATCGTCGATAAAATTATTTGGGTCGAGTCCTTGAAATGAAATAGTATTCACTTGTTTTAAAAATACGTCACTCATGCACTTACTCTTTTGTCAATTAGGGTTGACTTTCATATTAAATGTGGAAATTTTTTTTTTGTATTTGTAACTTTGCGAGTTTATATGGAACAATACAAGAAATTTCCCCATGAGAATTATTATTCATAAACCTTAGTGGACAATCTCGATGAGCTTTTACTGGTGTATTTCTTTAATAAAACCTTTTCCTAAGAAAGGCCTTTACGCACTATTTCCCGTGACTTTGTCAACCTTTATCAACAAACGGGTGCAGTTGCAGAAGTTTAACTATTTCAGTTTTTAGTTTTACTGTTTTATTTTTTAAGAAGCTCCACTTGGAAGTAAAACAAATTGGTTATTTGATTTACAGTGTCAACGCTTTGCGGACGAAGTTGAAATATATACGTATGTCAACGAATTAAATGTGTGTCCAAAGGAATTCTGTCATTTCCTTAAAGTAATTTATCTTGGTCAGAATAGAACAGTGGACATATATACTTGCCGAAAGGTCTCGGGTGGTTTATGACAACTGCTACCTCATTTGTATATCTGCTGCCTTGGAGTTTTCACACACAGCTCTTTGGTATATATGTCATGTGTTCTTCGCGCAAACTGTAATTGTTTTTCTGTGCCATTTTCGATCATTGGTTGTTGATTTAACCAAAATGACAGGCACATCGTCATATGAGTGAAACTACAGATACAGCCTAAATTCACAAGTTAACGGAGACAGTTTTTCCTTTTTCAATCATTTATTAATTAGCACACGTATAAGTGTATTTTATTACTCAAGGTTGACAGTCCTTACACGGGAGAGAATAAGACAGTGTTTTGTATCTATAGTCTCTGTACCCAATAAGGTGAAGGTTTGTGAGCCGATTTTTCTTCATATACATTAATTTTCCTGGGTGGGGTGGTTTTTACGAGGTTTCTTCCCGGTTTCCTCCATACACCGACAACACATATTCGTCGTAAAAAAGGCGTTAAACACCAATCAAATAAATAAATAAATAAATAAATAAATAACATTTCTGCATGCTAATTTACCTGACATATTTATATTCACAATACATACGCTCGCAAACCATGTATAATACCATAGAAATATACCAGTCTAGTCTCAAAGCTGTCAACTACTTACTTTTATTAGAACAGTCATATAACAGTTTAATGTCCCTTGCATAATAAATGATAGACCTACGTCACATAAAGAGATAGAACAATTACAAAACAATCACTTTAAGATTTTACCTACAGAGTGTAACTGTTGAGCAATTGTCCTGTACGTTTGCTATGTGGTATTGTTGCTCTCGGGTATTTTATTCTTAAGGTCATTTCACTTACAAGGATTATTGGACATTGACATACAACAGCTAAGGTTTGATGTTATGCTAGTCATGCAGACAAACACTCAAATTCCAAACTTGGATAGAAATTGGTTTCAGTTCTGAAGATATAAACAAATATGAAGAGAGAGGACAGGGGTAGGGATGGGGTGAGAGAGATACACACAGAGAGGGGTGGGGTGAGAGAGATACACACAGAGAGGGATGGGGTGAGAGAGATGCACACAGAGAGGGATGGGGGGAGAGAGACACACATAGAGATGGATGGGGTGAGAGAGATACACAGAGATAGGGGTGGGATGAGAGAGATATACACAGAGAGAAGGATGTGTTGAGAGAGATACACAGAGACTATTAGCTGGGTTCTAGACAGTGTACTTAAGGTTTTTGGACTGATGTGGTTTGGTGCTCGTCTGTGATATACTGAGCTCCTGCCCGCCAAAGTCTGACCGGATTGATTGATTGGCGTCGTGTTCAAGGGTATATTTCACTTATAAGACGGCAGTGTGTTTCAAAAGAAGTCAGCGACACTAGCGCAACCAAAAAATGTTAGGTAAATTTTAGTATTAGCTCTCTTGGACATACAATGCTTTCTTATGCTTAGTGTGACTGCTTAGCTCCAAACCTCAAAAATCCCGCGATCTACCGTGTTACCCGAGAAAAGAGTAAAACATGCAAGGCGAACATGAGGCAAACGACCGATCGTTGTAATAGTATTCTTATAGAGTGTATATTTATAAAGTGTATATATAAACTAGGCCATATGACGTGTGTCAATAGGAATGCCGGTCATCATCGCTATCCTGCTCCATCACAAAGCTACCTGGTTAAGTTCCCTGAAGTCCCCTGATATTATAATACATTTCTCACGCCCTCAGAGCAATATCTTATACAATTGGTCTATGTTATTAAAAGATAAAGTCCCACACAAGGCCCAAATATACGCCCATAAATTATGACATGATTTCTCTCTCACGTAAAGCATGCTCACGCAAATCGTGGGTATAATGGAGTGTTTTGTTTGTATAGAATCTGAGATACTTTACATTTTAAGTTTATAATAACTCAGGATAATTTCTATGTATTCGTGACATTTGTTATATAAGCTTTGGTTAGGATATGATGTAGTTTGGTGATATTGGGTTATTTGGTAATGTCTTACTCTGACTATCGTCCTTGAATTTCGCCCACGATTCGAGTACATCTGGCATTAGCCCACGATATAATAGAAAAGTGTTTCGAAGCATGATCTTTTTTCTACTAAATAATATCCTTTGCGATTTTTTTTGGAAAGAACATTTGCAATATTAGTGCGGTATCCTCGAGTACAATGTTAAACCTAAACAAATTAATAATTGATAGTTTTTAAGATAGCAGACCATCTTCTCAGGCTAAAACGGGTTATGAATTTGCTTGTTGTAATCTTAACCTATGGCACCCCTTTCACATTCTTCTGAAATTATTCCTTGCTCTATGTGGAGTTTTCCCTTTCTGGTAATCCGACTCACTAAGTCACTATTTTAATAAATCAGTCCACACTGACCTTGACCTTCATCATGACCTACGGTCCCCCAAATGTATCACCTATTGCCTTGACCTTTTTTTTTTTTTAGTTTATTTCGAGGATGACCGACGGATATAAAACCCATTTACAGGCTCCATTTACAGGCCTTCATCATGACCTACGGTCCTCAAATATATCACCTATTGCCTTGACCTTCATCATGACCTATACAGTCCCCCAAATGTATCATCTATTGCCTTGACCTTCTTCATGACCTACGTTCCCCCAAATGTATCAGCTATTACCTCGACCTACATCATGATCAACTGTCCCCTAAATGTATCTATTGCCTTGACCTTCATCATGACCTACGGTCCCCCAAATGTATAACCTATTGCCTTGACCTACATCATGACATACGGTCCCCCAGATGTATCACCTATTGCCTCGACCTACATCATGACCTACGGTCCTCTAAATGTATCACCTCCAACCAATTTAAGTGGAAACCGAGTCGGGTGTTTGTCCCTTATCCTTCTCATGGACACACAAACTGATTTATACTGACTATCACACATTTGATGGTTCTTAAACATAACAGCTCTTTGTCGTACAATCAATGTTGAAGTCTTACTGGAGTTATCCTTTTTTTCTGGAACAACATCATGCACAACTGAGCCACCCTAAGATGTACTGACGCTACACCAAGTCAAACGTTAATAAGCCCCGTCTTAACTCATGCCATATACGGTTATGAACCCGGCGAGATCAAAAGCTTTACTTGAGGCATACGAGGAAAAATGACCGGCCTTCCTTACGCTGAATTCGAATTATGGCATGATTTCTCCCGGCTATTTATTACTAGCCTTGAACCAACTTAACAATTTTCATTTGAAAGTCAATGTTTTAGTTTATGCACCAACTGCAAAGTTGGTTAAAATCAAGGCAATCAGAATTTGTTGTAAAACCCTAATTTTGAATGCTTATGTTACTTTTAGCTTTCATTTGTAGTAAGCTAAACAATATGATTTTGATAGACATGTTATCTAATAACAGCTTCAATTCTGTCAATCAAGCCACTGCTTTAACTCTGTATGGACAAAATTGCCAATATATTTGCTGTTTATGAATGAAAACAAGTGATTGAGAGTCGAGTTACAACGTGGATTGTTGTGCTTTCAGTAAGGAAATATATAAAAGTCATTGTAATCGGTGATTCATATGTGCTGTTTACACATGGTTGATGGACGCATTGAACGAGAAAATAGTGCGTAAATTCACCATTAGTCCCAACTATATGACGCACAGCGCTGAGTTGCTAACAACAAAACTACTCGATATTAGCCGATCTCTGTAAGTTAGTCATAAACATGCTTATATAAAAATCAGTAATTATGGTGATGCTTTTAAATATATATTGGTTACATCTTTGTTCTCCACTGTGTCCTGTCACCTCGGCTTGTCAACCTCCAAGGCTTGTTGTTGAACCAGTTGATTAATTCTCTGTTTCATAAAGACAGGTGTGGTTTGGATGGTAAACAGATCGAGTCAGGTTCATTTCGCAATGGAAATATAGCAGTCTCTTGGCAAACCTCAATATTGATCCGCAAGGTAGAATTGGCAAGTTCCTGACGTCACTTATCGAGCTGGTTGCCATGAGCTGTCTCGCGAGGGTTTAATGCGCGAGCACGTTGCAAGCTCTATCACCATGGTGAAACGTGTTCAACTTAACGTGAGAGTCAGAGGAAGCCATACATCCCACCAACATAACTGCTTGCTGATACGCAGCTTATGGACAATTGCTTTATTAAAAGTTATATGGTGTCTAGGTGAATTAGAAATAATTACCTAACGCCGAAAACAAGAATTATTAATTCTAACAGGAGCAATTAAAAACACGTAACACTTTACGTAACGGTATGATGATATTATGATATATGTGTAAACAGAAAGAAACGGTCATACCTCACCACAGTGAAAACATAACCATCTAGAGCATAAGGTTTGGAGACTTGATTTGGAGACTTGATTTGTTTGTTTGTTTGATTTGGATCTGCGTCGTCCATATTTATTTTATTCA
The DNA here is from genome assembly GCA_032466195.1 of Katharina tunicata. Taxonomy (NCBI): domain Eukaryota; kingdom Metazoa; phylum Mollusca; class Polyplacophora; order Chitonida; family Mopaliidae; genus Katharina; species Katharina tunicata. The sequence continues at coordinate 15,355 of JAVFBZ010166918.1, forward strand.
AATGACGGCGGCAACCCCAACGGCTTCCTTGGCAATAAATAATGACAATACAGAACAGTTACAGTATATGGAGAACAGGACGTAACAACAAAGCGGTTTACTTATGGCCCTTACATCAGAGAGCCCCAGGGAAAAGGAACCTCCTGCCGTGCACACCCGACACCGTATAACGATATCGTGTACATGGTTGACCACGTGCACACCCGACACCGTATAACGATATCGTGTACATGGTTGACCACGTGCACACCCGACACTGTATAACGATATCGTGTACATGGTTGACCACGTGCACACCCGACACCGTATAACGATATCGTGTACATGGTTGACCACGTGAACATCCGACACCGTATAATGATATCGTGTACATGGTTGACCACGTGCACACCCGACACCGTATAACCATATCGTGTACATAGTTGACCACGTGAACATCTGACACCGTATAACGATATCGTGTACATGGTTGACCACGTGCACACCCGACACCGTATAACGATATCGTGTACATGTTTGACCAAGTGCACATCCGACACTGTATAACGATATCGTGAACATGGTTGACCACGTGCACACCCGACACCGTATAACGATATCGTGTACATGGTTGACCACGTGCACTGTGTCGAAACAAATAGAATTTTCTTCAAAACACCTCACGTCTCGAGCTAATTGCGAATAAAATGGTCTCCCGTATAAAATAATGCAACATGAGACAAATGTTTCAATATCGAAGCTGTTAGTTGCCTTTGAATTGGCATTTAATGGATAGAAAGAACAGTAGAATGTGGGTTACTTTTTTATCTTTGTTTTCGGTCGCGAACAGTTTAAAAATGTTATACATTAACACCCTGGGGGTGATTTATAGAGCTGTATTTAAACAGAAAGACATTCAAACCAAAACAGGCCCAAATTTGAACGTAAAAAACGGACATGACTTCAGACCCAATCCTTTTTTTTCTGTAGTAGAGTAAAAACTCCGACCATTTTGGACTTCTTGTTCTTCTAATCTTTATAGTCTCCATGCACATGTAACGTCTTATTCCAAATAGCTTTATACAAATCGTTACATCTACTTTAAAAGTGAATTAATGACAAACTATAAACTGTCGATTCGGGTCAAAAGATAGATTTCTGTAATGAGAATGAAAGGTAAGAATGTTGTTAACACTGATCGGTTGCCAACATCGATGACAAATCCCTGTGGACAAGCAAGGTATTTCTAGTAAAGGGGAGTAATCTGTTATCTCAAAGATTATTCACACTGGCATCAGAATGTTCTTAAAATAACCCAATTAGTCATGTTATTCTCTGATTATCGAGTCTCTGACTAAATAATGTATATTGTGCTTATTTTAGTAATTTTGCTGTCTATACAAATGACGAATCTGACAAAATGATCAATACAATCGATGCATATTTAACACAGTCGAATTGTTTAATGGTATGACTGGATTTCCGTTTTAAACATATTCCGGAACGTGAAGTACTACGGAACCGTGGGAGGGACATCGAAAAAAAAAAAAAAAATTGGCCCCATCTGAATTTTTATTTTTTTTTACTCATTTTAAAACACATGTAGCTTGCAA
>JAVFBZ010166929.1:0-13249 GCA_032466195.1 Katharina tunicata
TCAACTGTCCCACCTCATACTTTGACTTATAATTCTCAACTGTCACACCTCATACTTTGACAGAATTCTCAACTGTCACACCTCATACTTTGACAGAATTCTCAACTGTCCCACCTCATACTTTGACTTATAATTCTCAACTGTCACACCTCATACTTTGACAGAATTATCAACTGTCACACCTCATACTTTGACTCATAATTCTCACCTGTCACGCCTCACACCTACTCTTAGTTATCATTACAATTTCGATATAATTGACTATATGTGTTTCATTCTATTGAATTGAATGACGTTAAATTAATCACAGTAAAACTTGTACTGATTATAATTACCATGAAATTAATTATTGGAGTTATCTAAATAGTCATCAGTCTAATTACTTCTCTGAGAATTTTTATCAAAATAAAACTGAATCACTTGATATCTGATCATAGAATTCCATTGGTTCTTCATTTAAAGGAGAAGAACAAAACAAAACAAAGCCATACTCAAATTACAGACCATAGCAAGGTGGTAAAATAACTGCTGCTACAGTTTTTGTAGAATTCGTCGTTCTCCACTGAAAGACACTTGAATTGAAATACCAAGGTAAAATGTATGGTGGACTTTTTACGCTACATTTCCTATAGTGACCATTTGACGAGAGTAACTGTATATTATGGTGTTGTGCATTGTTTTAGACGTAATATCCACATTTGAACTGTTCATCTTTCGCTGAGCTTAAATTTTGATTAAGTTTTGATTATTATTATCTACAGAAAGTAAATAAATTAAACATGGTGTAGAAAGTCCACCATACATTTTACCTTGGTATTTCAATTCAAGTGTCTTTCAGTGGAAATCGGCGAATTCTACAAAAACTGTAACGGCAACTTACTATGGTTTATAATTTGTATATGACGTTTTTTTTCTTTTTTTTTTTCGTCAAAATTCTGATGAAATCTCGGGTTTTCTTATATATTATAAAATGAGTTTCCTGTCCTAGGTTTATCGGAAAGTTGGCTGAATGAAAACAGTGAGTCTCTTTATAAGATGAGTGGTGACTCTGAATTGTCCGTGCCTCGAGCGAATACAATAGGAGGTGGTGTTTTCCTATACGATAACAATGCGGTTGAATCATGTGAACTTCGGGAAGATTTGTCATGTGTTAATGGTGAGTAGCCTACTGTTGATATTACAATAAATTCAACCACTTATTTTGTTGGAACGATTTATAGACTACCAGGTAAATCTGTACAATTATTAAATGAAAAATTCGTATCTTCATACTTTGTCTATTATTTTCAAATAAGAAATGTATATTCTTGTCATGTGATTTTAACATTGAACTTTTCAAATTTTCTTTTCAGATCTTTTATTGAACATTTAAAATACCATTACTTTTTCTCCCATATTACAAACCCCACGCGAGTGACTTCTCGATCAGCAACGGTATTTGATAAAATGTTTTGGAATTTCTACGAAGAAAACATCTTATCAGTGCCAACGTCCTAACAAAATCATAAAAATATGGTAATAAATTAAATAATTGAATACGGCGCAGCCGAAAATATTGCTTTGAAACAAAAATATAAAATGAATTTCGGTTTTATACGATTTAATGCTTTAAAAGCCTTCAATCATCCTCTCCAGGTATTGAAGTCATAGCAATGGCGATGATGAAATTAGTCTCCGAATTATTTCCGAACCCCTTTCTCATATAATTAACATTCCTTTTAATTCTGTTTTAATTCCAAATTATTTCAAACAGGCTAATCTCACACTGGTGTATAAAACCGGTGACGACTCTAAATATGACAATAACAGACCAGATTCATTTTTACCCTGAGTTGGCAAACTTATTGAGAAACTGAGTAGCTTGACACAAACAGTATCATATCCGACGATCAATATACGGGTTCCACTCAAATCACTCAAAATATAATGCATGCAGCCAGCGATTTCTACAATCATCTGATTAATGTTAACGAACATAAAGAATCTAACATCGTTACATTTTAAGAGCTTTCAAAAGTATTTAAAACTGTCAATCATTACATTATGTCATTATGGCTTCCATTCAGCTTCAAACGACTAGTTTCGAAATTATCTTAAGTAACCGAAAGAAAGCCGTACATTATAAAGGCTCCCTTTCCATCCCTTATTTGTTACTCACGGATTTCCACAAGGATCTGTTTTAGGCCCACTTTTTTGTCTCATCTACACTAATGACGCACGAACTGTTCTAAAAATATTTCCTTTACCTTTTTTGCAGATGACATTAGTTTATTACAAGAGTAACTCCAAAGAACATAAAACACGTTTTGATCTCAATATTTCGGGGCTTTATGTAACCACCATCAGGACTCCCGCTACTTGTTCTATGCAAAACTTATCAGTGGAAACCATGGACACATTAGTTTATGTTCTTCATCTGTTATATTTGTTTGAAACTGTCCAACTCATGTCTCATGTGCGTGTTTCATTTTTCAATTACGTTTTCTTTTTTAAACTTTTTTTGTTGCACAAAGTAATACAAAATGTCTTCTCAACAATATATACATGGTGTAACCTGTGAAATACAGTCGGATATCAGGTAATAACAACCTCTTCAATCTCCGTAGTCAACCGTGGACTTATATGTTCACTGGGAAATCCTCGAATGTACAGCGCACATCATCTCGGACGTGATACGGACATCGCCATTTTGGACGGAACTCTTTCACAGCCTAGGTCAAACTTTCAAAGTAGTCAGACTGCACAATTTCCATTTGTTTTAAATGCAGGACATAATTTACTTCTAAACTAAACTCTGGCGTCTAAATACATATGGCATTCGCTCGGTTGTATGCTTATGTCTTTATGTGTAAACGGCGGTAAAAAGGCTTCCGGCGAACAAGATGTATCATTTTGATGCATATTCATACACCTATAGTATAGCGACCGAGAAATCACGTGGGTTTTTTGCCGATTGGTCATATATGTTCAGGCATATATACCCGCAATCTCCTTATAGATAGTCAATCATCAACTTGTCATTTATATAGCAAAGGTGAATGTAGCTCTAAACTTGAGTACATAAATTTGTTTATCGTTATAATGCTCAGGAATCTAGCCTAGGATGGGCCACGAGTCTGATAGAACACACAACAACAACAAAACAATGGTAGCCGACAACGTAAGAGATGTTTCTATGTATGTATTATTGGGGTTTGCGCCGTTCTAAAAGTTATTTTATTTTTAAGACGGCGTGCTAGTCTTATCGGTAAAGGAGCCATGCACCCTAAACGACGCTGACAACACAGAGGATGCCAAAATACATGTACAAGAAATAGGATATCACAACAATTCGGCTTCCCAATGCCCCTTAGTCCAGAGACGTAAGAGATGAGACAAATATGAGATATCTTAAATTCAATGTTGAAAATCGATCTTAACTAAGAGCAAAGCCATGCTCCTTGCCAATGCAAACAGCTCGTTTACTGTCACACAATTTACTTATCAGTAAAATCAATTGCACGCGTTAAGAAACCCGTCTTATGCAGCGAGAAAATCGGACAACTGAGTTTATCTTGAAATAAATCCAATGAAACTGCATCTGTTGTCGATGTTTGTATACAACGTTATAAGAGAACTTGAGACTACCAAAGAAAGGCGATTCGACTCAATAAATAGAATGCTATATATTATATAGGTCGTGCGTCCTTGGAAATGTTGTTGATGTGTTAAGAAACTCATTAAGCTCGTTTTATAGAAGCATTTAAGGCTATCGGAAACGATTGCATTATATGAGTGACCTTGTGTATTAAACTCCACTCAAGCCATCGAATGTACTGCGCACATAATCTCGGACGTCATACGACCATCATATTGGCCGGAACTTGTTCACAAACTGTGGGTCAAACTGCCAATGTAGACAGATTCCATAGTTTCCATTTATTTTACATTCAGAACATAATTTTTTTCCTTAACTAAATATTGTGCATCTAAAGCCAATTGAAATTCGTTCGATTACCCTATATTTTTGTACGTGTTCATTGTACATACGGCGGTAAATAGGCTTTCGACTAATATTATGTACCATTTTGATACATATTCATACACCTATTACGGCCGAGCTAAGTGATGACAGCCAAATAAAGAGAAATCACGCGAGGTTTTGCCGATTGTATTTAACTCGTGAAAGTTGAAGGCATGCACACTCATTGGTTAACGAGTTTAAGGATATGACTGAAAACAAGGTACGATGAAGTCGAAAACAGACAAAGTTTTGAACAACTCGAAAGATCAGAGGACAGTCTGTTCACAAAAACGCTTTCTTTGAAATACACCAAAAGGTCTCTATATGAATGAAATCAATTCGGTTAGACTTTTCTCTCTCTTTCCGTCTGTCCTTGTCATCAAATGATATGAATAAGAATGGGTAGGCCTATACTGTAAACAGTAAGCTAATTGTTGACAGCCCGTTCTAATAAAGCTGAGAAAAATGCTGCATAAAGGCTTTAATTGGATAATATATATTTGCTTAAGTTGTATTATCCAGGCGGGCAGTTTGAATATAGTAACATTTCTAAATGAACTTAGCTGTCTACTAAGCCGCAATGAAAACTGTTTTACATTTATTTAGTTTTTTGATGGTGCACCGTGGAATACCAAGAAGAAACGTCGTAAGAATCATCCAGCCCCTCCGCAGCCACCGGGATACTTTCATTTAACCTAAGGTCAACTAGGGGATTCAAACTTACAGTGGATTCAGGGACGGGGACTCAAGCAACGTCGTGGCCTCGAAAAACTGGTTTCATACATGAAATTTACTAAACGGTAATTAGAAAAAATGTAGAAATCTTAGTCTTTATGTATGACAGCAAAACGTAAATTTATATAATTTACAAATCGCGATTGCAAGCTAAAACAGACTATACGTCGCTTTACAAACAAAAACAAGCGGTTTGTACTCAATTATGGTAACGGAACTGCCCTAGTATCTAATCACTGCTAATCTATCGATCTGGTGAGTAGGTTTTCATTGGCCCAATGCCAACAAATCAGTTTGATTTGAGCAACAAGTTAGTACGGAATAAACCACAGCGCGGCTGTCTGTCAGACAACAGTAAGGTGTTGCCCCGCAGCCGCGATTAGTCTGGCTGGAATTCACCTGTGATTATCTACAATTAACCCTTTCACGCCAAATGACACTATCAGTGCAACCATAATATAGCATAACAATAGAAGTACTGGGTAATAACATTTTATAACATAACAGCCACAGACGTGTTTGAGCGCCCGCATAACTCACCGTGTGTTTGTTGTTCAATGTGTGCGTCCGATCAAAGATCGATCTTTTACAGGCAGGAAAATTACCATTGCTTTGAAATAGTTAATGTATCGCTAAGAAAATTGACCAAAACTGCAAGTTGACATTTTTCTGCTGGCTGGTTAGGCTTTACTGGTCCTATCTAAGACCGGCTTATGGGAAGCTAAGTATGACAGCATGAATATAATCTGGAAACATACTGATATATTAAAAACGACTCTATTTTACAAAATACGCTGTAAAGGCGGAAGACACTTTATGTGCACAAAATAAACACTCAACGTTTACAATTACAAACGAAGTGTTTTAAAATACACAGTAGGTTTTTAAATGTAAAATAAGTTGATGTAGTGTTTTGTTTTAAAGCACTTCAACAAAAAATGCTTCTCTCAAATGCATCTAGACAGTAAAGCGTTTTATTAGAATAATAGCGTTTATAAAGTCGGGAAAATATTTTGTAATAAAGTGTTTTGATTTAGAACATGATATATTTTTTTACAGTGAACCTAATAACCAAAATTGTGGCGTTAAACACTATTCAATCAACCTAATAACCAAACGCGCGGGTGGTTGGGTGGGAGCCTCCTGTGCCCTGGTGCTCTCAGAGCTCAGGGACACAGGAAGCTGATTTGTTGTGGTGTCCTGTTTTGTTAATGTGTGAATGTCATGTCCTGTCCAACATGTTGTCAGCGTCGTTTACTGTGGTTTCCTTCACCGATTGGGCTGGCACGCCGTCATAAAAGTGAGTACAGCGTAAAACCCCAATCAAACAAACTATGACCAAATGCCTTCTGTCACAATTTGTTTTCGAGATAAAACTTAAGGCGTAGTTTTGTCAACTTCGCCGAATGAAGGAAATTAACATTACTCCCACCATCAATAGATCGTTTTTGTTTGCGTTATGCTCTTCTACCTCTAAACTATTATGAATCTTGGAACAAGAGAACATATGCCCTAAATCGGTTAGGATTCCAAAACAATAACGTAAATTATGTTTTTTTGATAATATGTTAAACTTAATATTAAATAAAATTTCAGATTCTTATAAATATATCTCAAATATATTAGAAATCTGTATGACGTTTTTTAAAACTTCTATCTGTTTTTCTGATCTATATTCACGACGGGTTTTCTCTATTTCATTCAGAATTGTTTGAAGCAAGTCGATATTTTTTACATGCAACTTGCATCTAAATCCAGTTTGTAGAGTAAATATGTTATTTGAACGAGCGAGTGAGCTTTCTCAGACAGACCAGTTTGATCAGACAGACAGACAGACAGACATACAGACATACAGACAGGTCTGTTCAAAAAGTATTAAACTATTTCGCAAAGTAAAGTGCAAGAAGTAATTTTCATCAGCAGGACAAGTGTCAGAACGTCTCCAAATTTTGACTGTTTACTAAGTAAACGATTACAACTGTAAGGCTACTCTGATTGTCTAAGAGAAACCCCTCCTCAAACAGTTTGTAGATATAGAAACATTGACAAACCTATGCCGCGACAAAGAAATCTGTTTAGTGTCGGATCTGAACGTCTCACTTCACATTTCCTCGATAACTGTAAATAGACAACAGAAGAGGTGGAATTCAGCTGCAGGTGAAAGTTTTACCAATGTATTTCATGTAATTATAGAATCAATTTTTGAAACAATCACTTAAACAATCAAAGATGTACATGCACACTACTTTAATTTGTAATATTTGGATAGCGCATTATAACAGATGATAGACATTTATGTTGAGTGCTACTTTATTTATTCTGGAATATAGGTTCTGTGGACGGGAGGTATATATTACAGAAGTTTTACTGGTGGTTGCTGAATTCGCGGGGTGCTTTTTACGAGGCTTCTCTCCGGTTTTCCACACCGGCGACGCAAAATCGTCATATAGATGAAATCACTTTTAGTACGACGTTAAACACCAACCACACAAACAAACAAACAAACTTTCTTGATTGTTGGCGCTAAGCGTGGTAGTCAATGTTATTTCGTTTTGCTTTGCCTTGTACAAGATAACGAGAGAAACCAACCCGGAACATGCTATAGCGGACAGCGATGTCCAAGGTATGATACCGTAGGAATGTTGGTGTTAGCCTTACCTCAACAACGATCGTGATGAAGATATGCCAGTTTTTAAATGAATAAGATAAGGGGAACAAGAAGCACTCTAAAGACTAACTTAGATGATTGTTACATTAAACAAGTTGTGGGAGCAAAAACTGTTTTCTCAATTCTGCAGTGGAACGGTATATTTAGTTTGTTGATTAAGGTTTTAGGCCGTACCGCAGACACGACGAAGACTGGAATAATGCTGGCGGGTCGTTCACAGTTGAGATACACACTGACGTTACATACATTTGGTAGGAAAAATTCCATGTTTTAAAAAAGATTTCAGTTTTATTTAAAAGCATGGGAACGGGACATAAAGATGTTCAGAACAATTTTTCACCAATTTGTTAGGTCTAAATGCTTTGTTTAGAAGCCTAAGAAACTTTTAATATTATAATCTATCGCACTGAGTCAGTCTGATTAAGGCGGTACAATATAGCCAGTTTACGTTTGTTTCGAACAAAATTCCAGAACGGTTTGTAGTTGTCTTTAACATAGCCTGCTAAAGTTCCTACAACTTTTTTAAATTTACGTTTCTATGTCTGTTTAAGCAATCTGCGTAAGACACTAAAGTGTCTAATATAACTTGAAAAAAATTGATAACATCTCAATCTGAACGACTGCAAATGAAATGTATGGTGGACTATTCATGCTACAGTTGTTGTACCAGCCATGTCGCTGAAGTAAATGTATATTAAAATGTTGTAGATCTAATATATATCTTCATTCTGTACAATTGTAGTACAGGCTCTATTTTCTTAATTATGAGTAATTTGGGTTACTTTTTATCTGCAAGAATTCATAAATTAATCATGGCACACACACTCCACCATACCTTTCACTTAGAGTAGTTCTATTTAATACGCTTTGAATGGAAAAAGAGAAACCTTATATACAAAAATGTAATAGCGGTTTCACTAACAACTCGATAGGGTGTTTAATTTGACAAGACTTTGTTTTTTTATTAACTTTCCCTCTAATACAGTGTGCATGTGTTGTGCCTTTCATAAGTTATGTACCGTTAGATCACATAAATGGGAGTTTAATTGAATGTGTATAAATCATTCTCTTTCGAGTGACGTACACCAGTCTCTGTTTGACTGGAAAATGCTAATTAAATTAAACCACTACAACTCACTGTGGAAGATGATGTGATCAAATGACATCACGTTATGCATGCGTTTCACAATAGTTGTCACAACGGGTTGACAAGTTCACAAATTGTGCCGAGTTGTTTAAATTGATCGCATCCGTACGTTAAGAAACAGCATAAGCTTTTGTGCGCCCTTAGAATTCGCATGCAACAGTATAGAGGGTCGTCTGCGGAGGGCTTGGCTGTCAATGTGACCTTAGAGTTCAGAGGTTGATTGGATGCAGATAAGTTTATATTTTTACTATAATGCCTGGTGAAATATGACAATATTTCATCACTATTTGCAATGATTAATATGTTTTAAATTTAAAACCATATTGCAATAAAACTAAGACAAACACGAAAGGCAGTTTTTTGTTTCACACAACGTACAATACGCTGATGTAAAAATTTGTCAAATTTTACACATATGTAGTAAAAGAATTAGCCATTTCAGCAGATAAAAAATGGTAAAAAATATATATAAACAAATTGTAAAATATACCTTTTTTAAGTAACTATCAGAAAAAATACTTTACATATAATTGTTCTACAGTAAAAGAATATTCAGAATATATATACATGTGTTGCAAATAAAAAAAGTTTCGAACCAAAACGTAAACCAATCTATCGAGGGTTACCGTATACCTGGGCATGAAGCGACACTCCATGAGAGGACAGTTCCTTAATATTGCTCCGTTCCCTTGTTTAATATCATTTATCCGTACTCCTGTTTTATCTTCATTTGTCTTCTCATAATATAACCACATTTGATATATCATTAATTCCCCGTTTAGTTAAAGGGAATAGGAATAGCTCTAACGAAGAGGAATAAAAGTCGATTTTCTTCATTATCTTTTTGGTGCCATAAATGCAATGATAAGAATAAATAAGTTTACTGAACCTAACTGACTTCCTTACTGACAGTCAACTATGGTGCTAGCATCTTTGTGTATTTCCACATGTATATAAATATAAACTGTTACTCATCCTTTGATTTTCACATCAGTTTTTACGAGGTTTCCTCCCGGTTTTCCGCCGTATTGAGTGAAGCACATTAAGAAGTGGAGAACCCGTCGTCATATAAATGAAATACCTTTGAGTACGACGTTAAACACCAATCAAACAAACAAACAAACAAACGTACATTTTAGGATGAAGAAAGTTAAGTAAATAGGAGCCACGTCATATACAGTTAACATGTATCATCCAAACTGTAAGCACTCAATAACAGTTTTTTTTTGCCACAAACAGCTCCTGTCCACTGACAACATAACATTTTACACCTGAACTTACCGAACAAAGTGTCCAGGTAAACTTATTTCGCCTTATAACTTTCGTTATTAAAGCTTTAGAAAACAAACAGTGAATGGTAGATATGCCAGATTATTCCTTATTGGCGATCTCGCATGGTGTGAACGGACAATTATGTGCGACTTGCCGATTTACCTGGCAATTTGACAAGTGCACTATCCAGGTATGATCAGCGCTTGATCCGATCAGACAAAGTCAGATCTGCGTTAACCCTTTATCGCCTAATGGCATTCCGTTGATAGGATAAAGCATACAGCGTGAAGGGTTAACCAAGCGGCTAGACCTCGTCCGCGATATCAACACAGGACTACATGGTCGAGTCTTTAGACATCCCACTGGACATACAGGAAGTTATCGCTGGGACCATTGGTCAGGGAATATTCTGTAACACATTAAGTAATGCGCGCTCAAAGCCGTGAAAAGGGAACTTCAGAAACACGGATACGTGGCCGTGCGTGAAACAGGACTTATTTTTAACAGGAGTTATCAAACAGGATAAAACAGAGCCGACGTATTTAAGGTAAGAGAAACAGTACTACAGTTAAAAAGAAAATTTCACTTTAACCCAACGGTTTACATTATTACAACTCTATTCATGTGTAAAGTTTGCCTTTTAGTTTCAACCGATCCCAGAAAATTCTATATAATCTCTTGTTAAATTTCACGTTTATGTGCTCAGTGTCCATGCGTCTTGAGATAAAGCAGATTTCTGTGTGAGCCGGTAATATCTCAATCGATATAATGACAACGTTGAGAGGTCTGCACTTTTAAGTTGGCTGCATTAATAACGATTAAGTTAACCGATTAACCTAACTGAATTTCATTCTTGTATACTGTTTGACGATACAGTCCAAACATACCAGTGTTTTGTTTAATACAACGAAGCGTCGCAATCTAAAAAAAAACACATTAATATACGAAACTGTTTTTCTTTTGGCTCGATGCCTCTTTTCCCGATTACATATGTATATATTACCTCGTATATAATCAACAACTTCCTAATGTATCTACTAAAGCCTGTGAATGCCAAAGTAAATGGCTTCGATTTCAAAATGTCTAAATTAAAAAAAATCCATACTTAAAATTCTAACATTGCAGGAATACAAACAGTATGTCAAAGTATGTCAAAACTCCAAGAAACGACAATATAGATACGCTTATTTAGTTGCAATATTTTGTTTTATTAAACCATCATCAGAAGTGAAGAGACAGACAGGTATATGATATATATAGTACATGTAAAACAAAAAGTCAATTGTTGCTATATTTTTTTTATATTTTCTATAATTTTGTTTAATATTTATACAATGCCAACCTGTTTAGTGGGAATCACAGTATAACACAAGTATGACTGTGCACGTAATTTTTGGCGCATGCTATTTTGGGAAAGTGTAATTTCCTGAAGTCTATACATGGGTATTTAAGTGATCAAATAAAACACCTTTTCTCTATAACTATTAAACACATTTCCATTTAAAACAGCAAACGTATAAGTGCCACTTAATTTGTTTTCAAAAGCTAAAATCTAATACGTATACCACGGCTAACAGAAGTTCGAAAGAGGGATAAAGATCTATTATAAAACTGATCAAATGGAATATACCATGTTAAATTAGCACCCAGCAGACAACGACCCTGACCTTTCCGTTACGGTTGAGCCATTACATATAAATGTTTGTGTCACTCTCAGACGTACCCATGTATGCATCAATGGCCGACTGTACGATTCAAGTGGCTAATAATCGAATAGTCACAAACGCACAACGCGTAACTCTAGCAGGTTCGATCTCACAGCTGTTTCTTTGAAAGCTAAACTTAATTGTGAGAGTATTGTAGCCGAAGGTGTGTGAGTGTTTGTGGTATATACAGTCTCACTGAGGGGTAACACAACAGACACACCTAAGTAAAAACATGTTTGAAGTAATGATCTGATCTCGCGAGATCTCCGATATACGACGAAGACAAGATATATCTGTGACATATCTGCTCTTTGGGGACATGTTTTCCGCCTGTTTTCGGGGTTCAAAATTGACTTATACCGTTCTATAATTTTGACTTGGAATTATGTCCAAAATGTGTCTTTGCTCATACGAGAAAACTCGATAGAAAACGTTAGAGAAGTACCGTGTGAATTGTCTGACAGAATCAGCTTAAGTGGGTCATTTTCAGAATGTCTCCACGTTGCCTTACACATGGACCATGTTCTCAATATGCACACGAGATCTCGCGAGATCAGATTGAAACAGCACTTGGTAGCAAAATAGGCACTTGTGTTTCCAAGATTCCCATGCTGTTTTTTTTATTTCTGTTTTATTGAACTTACACTTCTGCTATAACTGTATGAAAAAAGACCCACTCTTATTACGTTGAGTGTAGAACATACATTTTATTACAATCAACAAAAATGTGCTCATTTTAAAAGTGAAAAATGTATGCCCAACTCGGTAATTATGTTAAAAATGGTGTTTGAAATTGATACTCACGTGTAAGTGATGTTTGAGGTTTTTGGTGTGACCGAAAGCTTGCCATCTGTTTCGTATTCAAGCTGACTATCTGAGAAAGTATGTCATTATTGGGGAAGTAATGTTCAAAATTTGTCTATGTGTTAAGGCCTGAGACTATTTTGAAACATTTACGGGAATAGAGTAAAGTTTCAGTATGCCTAAGAATCTCATTTGACGCTGCGGTTATTGGACAGGCGCTTCCTGTCCCCTCGTGCTTCTGCGTTAATGGACATCAGAAGGCCGATCTCTGGTATCTTGTTTTCATCCTGTCAATGTATTCAGCGTTGGCAGTGTCCTTTAGGTTTTCTTCACCTAAAGCCGCCATATAAGTGAAATAACCTTAAGTACGGCGTAAAACTTCAATCAATCAGTCAATCTCACTTTGTGTCTATATAATTATCGAAATCCCGATTGAAAATTGTGTAATAAATAAACGAATTCTTGGCTAAAGCTAAATACATTTTAAAGCGCTTTAGCCGTATTTTATTTTTAATATTGTACAAGTGTTATTCTCTGAGGAGTTTCCGATTTGATGGAGGACGCATGTGATTAGCTAGCCGGCCCACCACGAAAGGCTTACGTCGAAAATAAACTAAGACAAGCGACTGAATGTAGCCTTTGTCCACATACTGTCGAGAAACCTTGATTCTTTTTCAAGATATGAATTGGTCGATGTTAATCCCCATAACACTATGCATTGTGACCAGGTCGTGCCAAGAAGATGGGTTAACTGGATGCATTGTGACCAGGTCGTGCCAAGAAGATGGGTTAACTGGATGCATTGTGACCAGGTCGTGCAAAGAAGATGGGTTAACTGGATGCATTGTGACCAGGTCGTGCCAAGAAGATGGGTTAACTGGATGCATTGTGACCAGGTCGTGCCAAGAAGATGG
>JAVFBZ010166951.1:0-16940 GCA_032466195.1 Katharina tunicata
TTGTCTCTGAGAATTGATCTAGAACATGAGATAATTTATCAACTTTAATTAGTCGATATCCCTGTGCCAGTGTGATTTCTCTTGACAAAATATGTAAAGAACAGGGTCAAATGCCTGGTATTTTTGTCAGTTATTGCATCTCAAGTGTTTGAAAGAGAATTAAGCTCCCTGTGACGTGGTGCTCTCTGAGCTATGGGAATGGACGGTTGGTTGTTGTGCCCTGTTTTTGTCCTGTAAATGTCCCGTGGTGTCTTGTCTGTTGCCAGCACGGCTCGAAAAAATGTTATTTTCCCAGCAATGACTGAAAATTTTCCCGATAAATGTGAAGTGTGATAAACGCATTACAACAACAATGTGTGTTAATAATTAGCCCAAAGACTGCCTCTTTATTATATTTGTTATGAAAGTTGCCGGGAAGGAAACGTTACAAGTGATCATTTTAGATTGCAACTGAACATGGTTTACAAAGCTGGGATTTATTAGGATTTCAGTTTACGACCCGGGCCGCATTCGCGGCACCTGGCTATCCTCGTCTAGTTGCCGCTTTATCAAGAAAGAACGACAGCCGACAGGTCTCTGCAGAGAAAGCTTGCTTATGCAGTCCAGTCTACAGACACACAAAAAACTCTTGGAAAATTCTTAAGTCGTCGTTTTGACATACCTGAAATGCACAAATACACTGTAATTTCGTTAATTTATTTATGTTGTGTTTCAGTCTAGGTCAGGTTAAAAGTTTGTCATAGCACGAACGGCAACCGCCGGTACTGAAGCTAGTCATGTTAGTATCCCTTGCTCAAAAGCTGCGAAACCCGCAAAAGCGCATGTGGTCGACTGTTCACAAATGCCACACTGAAATTCAAGTGTCCTGATGTAATAGCAAATGTTTTCCCTAATATCCTTTGATTTCATTTGAGCTATATGTGTAAAAATTATACCTGCCTCCCTATTCGATTGCTATTTTATCGTCAGAATTTAATTATCGTTCAACCATTTGCTACTTTTACTTCTAAGCCTACACGTACCGGTCGGTAAACATTATATCCAGTTTTGTCTCCAACATTTATTGATGATCTGCTTTGTTAGAGGCAAGCCGTAAATTGACATACAAAACGTAAAGTTCCAGTAAGAATAGTCCGTAAGAGCCCACCAGTTTTCAAGAATCTTCTAAATGCATGTAGCCTACATTTAGATGTGATCAGGGATGACGTACGATTTGCAAACCGAAATAGGAAAATATATTGGACAGATTTTAGCATCTTCACTCATGTTAACAAAGGACATAATATTTTGTCAGTCTTTTTTTTTTTAATGGTAACAAAGAGTAAGATATACAAATTCTACAATTTCAGTTTAGAACTAAAAACTTACAAATAAAAATCCTGGATATATAAAGAACATGAAAACTGACGTAAAAATGTTTTAATGAAGAAAAGTATAAGCGCAATATTCTCTTTTCATTTCATTCAATTCAAAGTGTTGTATTAATCGTCCAAACCGTTCAATAAAATAAAAGTATACAAATTTATCAAGAAATATGAAATGAAATATAAAAATGAATAAGTGATCTCCCTGGAATGGTTTCTTTTAGGTCCACGTTTTTGGTTAAGCAGTCGGCGATTACATTTTACATTATTTTTCTCAAGACATTTAATCCTCATTGACGATCGAAACATAAACTTAGCATTGAGAATCGTCAATAGCAAATGGTAGTCTAGTTGCCTCCTCTCTGGACTACACATTTTAATTACAAACTCATATCAGAAAGGCTACACGTACAAAGGTCATTCTACGGCGTCTGCAAAGAGACATCATTTCACTGTTGGGAAAAGTACCGACAACACGCGAAACTATACGTTTGTTGAACGGTTGTGCCGGCCAATGACACTATTCCTCGTTTCAGTTAACTGACATCCAAATAGTGTTTTTATTTCTATAAAAATTTTGATTACTGTTTTATTTTATTTTTTTGATTTTATTTTATTTATTTTTTCAAAATTTCCCGCGAGATTCATAAGTTTCCCGGCAATGTTATTCCCCACTTTTTCTAGCCATGGTTGCCAGTGTCACTTAGGATAGTCTCATTCTCCCAGTGGACTCATACTAGTTAAGCAGGCCAGTTTTCAGATTAATAAGAAAAAATAACCTATCCCTTGTATTCGTCTTTGCTTTGCTTATTTTTTTGTATTCGAACGTTAATGTGCATTTATGAAAAATAAATGTCACCTAAATATTGGTCTTCTAATAAAAGTTTGGATAAAAAGGTAAAACGTCATTTCATCCATTCTTCCTGGCAGCACAGGCATGTTTAAATGACGTTAAGTATGCTTAAAACTCTAATCAAACAAAGACAACTAATCTATTGATACCAGTTTAACTAAATATCAATTTCTTAAAGGGCTATTTAAGGATTTCTTAATAGAAACCAATTATCATCAGATATTTCATCTTAATGTAGACTTTAAATTTCAAAATATAATTTTGAACATTTTCATCTCTATTGAATGCCTTTGTTTCATCAAGCTTTATTTGAGGGGTTTTATAATTGTTTTTGTGTAGTTTATAAAAGTTTGTAACATTTACTGTTTTTATCGGTCATTTTTTTATTTTCTTTAATAGTTTAATAATGTGTTTAATTAAGGTGGTGTAAAACCCAGTGAGGAGACTGAGTCTAGTGAACACTCAGACAGTCATGATATGGTCTATCTGATGTAAGTAATGAATTTTAAAAAGATAATTTAATGAATAATCCCCGGATGTGTTGAAATGAATTTAAAGGGATAACACAATCCATATTGAAGACTATAAGGACATATATTTTATAAACACTTTTCTTTTTGGCGGTGCAGTTCATTTCATTCCAGCACAATGCATAGATGGTTATGATTTTAAGTGAATTTAACCATTTATGACTATATAGAGTTCTGAAAAGACCAGAAAAAATATTTGTTTTTCTATTGTTAATAAACGTAACTGAAATGGAATGAAAATAAAACAAATCTTGGTATTGACTACCTGCACATAATCCCTAAAATAAAAACTGAGAACCGTGCCGTTGCTGGTTTGACTACTCATTGTACTGTTTAAACCCCTTCAATTTACCACATGCTTGATATACATTCAAGTCACTTTCAACTATGGTTATATTGAGAAAGTTTAAGGTGCAAAGTTTTTTTCAGTCAAGTCACAAATGTTGTGAGGATGCCTTTGCAGCATTAAATTCCAGCCAAATAAATAATCAGATTCCCTGTATAATATTTAAGAGTGTGACTTTGTTTTTCCAGGTATAAGTGTAACAAGTGCCAGTCATTCATAGTGGGTACAAGAATTCACTGTAATGTGTGTGAAGATTTTGACCTGTGTCTGGGATGTCATATTACAGAGTCATTTCCTTCAGGGTATGTGTTTTATCCTAATACTCTCTAGTTCTCAATTATACGAATATTGACTGTCTTCCTAATAGTGAATAGTGGCCTGATGTATTTGTGATTTGTATGTCTTAACAAGTAATGTTTGCCTATATTTGGCGTCCCAAGGGGCATGTCTAAGCTTGATTAAACAAGTACAGATGTACTATGTACCAGGAACTTAGCTACCCACCCCAGTGAAATATTCCCAGTTAAGATTTTGGCAATAATGTCATGTCGATAACATTGAATAACATAAAGTCAATAAAATGGGTTTTTGCCTAGTGTTTGTTTTATCGCTGTATCTGCCTAGGTTTCATAGTTATGGCCCTTTGAAGTACAGCCCTAATTTTGCTGTAAACATCGGCTTTTGAAGGGCTATTAGCATGGACAGCTTCATATAAAAAATCTGATCTGATTAAAATTTGCAAAGCCTTAGCTTTTTATGACTAGCATCACCCCCACCCCTACCAAGAAGAAAAAGATGAGTAGTGACTAAGTACTCAGTTCCTAGTCCTGACAAATCTTTGGTTAAGAGAGTACAAACATGAACAAAGACATGAAGTTAGCAATGATGAAAGAGCAGAATGTACACTTCCTTATACACTGTACATGTAGGTATGTCGAGGATTGACCTCAGGCCCAGACATACATATGGGTTTAAAGTGTCATACATGGCACCAGTGTCAGTGGATGCTAGGGATAATGCCCATGAACATTTTTGGCGTAAAGGACATCATTTTATGGAAGTTTAACCTTTGATGACGTCATTTACAATCAAAATTTTCTCTACAAAGTGTTTTGAAACTACTCCCAGGTGACCCACACTGTTGCATTGTGTGAAATAAAGTTTTTTTAAATTTTGTCTAGAGTTAACTTTTTTGCAGTGTGTTTTTTTATTTTTATACAGACTCTAAAATTAAATTATTATGTTACAGACACACAGCCGAACATGGGGTCACCAAATTTCCCATGGTGAAATGTGAGTATATTAAAAACAATTTATTTGTTTTTTTTATAATTTTTTCCCTTGGGATCTGCTGTCTCATTTCAGTCTCCATAATTATTAGATTAGTTTAACACATATTTGTATTATATGCCGCAGTAACAATGTCTGCCTTCTTATGTTTGTTTGAGTCATTTTGAATATATTGCTGCTTATCAGAAGTTGTAATGTGACATTCAGTTAAGGAAAACCTTATATACTGTGGCATGCCATTGAAGTGGCTGTTATATGATCACCACAAAAAGTCTTTTAGTGATTACTGTTTACTCGGTAACGGTCCACTTGACCATCTGATATATATGATGGAAATTTACGACAAGCTGCTGAGCTAACTAAGAGGTGTCCTCAAAGTTGCAATAGTGAAAAGTTTAATATAAGTGAGTAAGCCCTAAGTATAACACTGAAAAGAAGAACAAAAATTCATACTTAACATAACTGTTATGAAGGACTTAATCCAAGCCAGCTGGTATGTGATATTTGTTTGTTTCAGTGAAGAATACACGTCGTGAGTGTGACACCCTCTTACAGGCTTATATACATCAACATGTCTGGTTGTTGTACTCCACCCTGGCACTCTCTCTAGTTGATTATATCTATAGTAATGAAGAGGCATCAGCTCATCAGGGAGACTACCAACAAGAGGCTGTACAATTACACAACCACTGTATTGATATAGCCATGCATTGTCTTAGAAAAGTTCCTGAAGAGGCTGAGGGTAATTTTGTTATATTTATTTTTTTATTTGTTTTGTGAATTTACATTTGTTTAAATTTACTAAATAAAAAGACAACCGACAAGGTGTTATCTTTCTATTTTAGATGCTCAACCGCCCTTATCAACCTTACGTATTTAAGGGAAGATTCCAGTGGAACGGTGCCTTTCACAAATTTTCTCAGTTTTCCACTAAACAACGACAACTCAAAGTCAACACTTGTGTATGCCATTAAAAGCCTATCCAACAAATAAATAAAATCTGTAATTTTAAATTTGTTAAGACTTCATTTGTTAACATAAATAAGAGACCTTGTTTATTGTTACCAAAACCAGATGCAGGAAATGTTATTCAGCATAAAGGTTTAAAGCTTTAGGTTCAGTATACCAAGGCTCTACACACAGAGATACACTGACATCTTGTGTCAACCAGTAACTTCTCTTGGTCCCAGGATGTATCGATTTATACGAGTTTCACTATGTGTATATAGACCTGTCAAGGGATATACATCTGCTTTAAACAGATCTTCTTATTGTAAAAGTTGAAGTAAAAGATGATTCAGGAAAACCTCTGGCAGATAGACAAGACGAGGCTTTCTCCATCCACTCACAGGAAAGGTTTATGGGGCTACTAGGAGCCATGGTACCTCTGGTTGATCAGGTAACTTCCCTTCTCTGTCACATTAAAACACTATGTATGCATTTCTACATCCATCCAATACACTTCCTTTGTTGTCCTGGCTACTCTTTGTCACATGTCACTCAAGAGAAATTGCTTAAAGTATGGCATTCAACAAGACTAGTCGCTTAGGGTGGTTTCCTTCCTCCATTGGGCTGGCACGCCGTCATATTAGTGAAATAACCTTAAGTAAACTGTAAAACCCCAATCAATCAATAGTAGTGTACAAGCAGATCAAGATATAGAGTATCTTAAAATTAAAAATTATTTATATGTTTGTGATGATCTTCTTGCTTATTAATTATTGACCACTAATTATACAAAACTTTTTTATGGTTTTTATTTGTTATGTAAACGCCAAGTAAATAAATCAATTTTAAGTCTTGTATACTAGTGCTGTTAAACTAACTGACATGTTTAAACAACAACAGGGATATACATGTAGATTAAATCTAATTGAGGAAATGTGAATTGCCTGTTTTAGAAACTAACGAGCGACACAATGTACAACTTTAACACAGAGTCTTTCCTCAAACTTCTCTTTAGGATTGCCAGGTAAGAGCTATTTCACATTTGCATACCCCAAAAAACGTATAAAGAGAGTGTTATGTCCATCAATTGAAGTGCGTGCAACACGTATAAAACGCTTTGTTAAATGGCTATGTATACTAAAAATAATGTGGTCATCTTCTGTTTTATTGATACAGGCCTAGGCTAGTTTGCTTTCAAAGTTTTTTTTTGACAAACAATGTCAAGCTGAATAAATTTCATTCAGTTCATACTTTTGGTCTTATTCGAAATTTGTAATCAAAGATAAGTAGCTTAACTCGAAAACTATAAGGCCTATCTTTATGAAACCTGGTAGGCACATTAACCATCAACTGTTGTAGTGCCTTTTACTATTACAGATTCACAAATATTTTTAATTTTTCTTATTTCTATGGATACAAAATTGCACTTCGTCATTATCAGAAGTGAATCTTGTTTCCGGAGCATAACATGAACACTATAAGGCCTATCTTTATGAAACTTTGAACATATTTACCATCAACTGTTATTGTGCCTTTTGCTATAAGGGATACAGCATTTACGCTGTATACAAAATTCCTGGATACCATGGTATGATTGGTATTCAAATCGATTTCCCTGTTTTTGCATACTTCCTTAGAAGATGGCATGTTGCGTACCATAGTTTGACATGTTTTTAGTTACCATAGTTGTGAAATAAGCGATATGAATAGGTGCAGTCATTTAGAGTCATCCCATGTATTCCTTTTTTGGGATGGATATTTTTATTGTAACAATGCTCACAACATTTTGGAGAGAAAATACATTGTGGTATAAAGCACAAATTACTTAGTCTAAAATGGAATCAATTGTTAGAGACATCAATTCTAAAAGAAAACCAAAGGCCTGGATACGATTTATAAGTTATATACTTATACTTACATGTATACTATGTGACATTAATATATACAACAATGATATTAATAATGTCTGTCACTGGTATTATATAAGCTGCAATGTTTTATTTTTCATTCTGCGTAATATTGAAGAGGGGAGAGTGGTCATGAAATTAACACACAGCACTTAGCCATGGGTCTGTTGGGCTTATTACTGACCAGAAGCTGTGGAAAGGTGAGACTCTACAAATCTTACTGGGGGACGAGGTTATAAAAACTTTAGTGTACTCAAGTCAGACTCATTGCTCAAACTCTTGAGATCGTACTCTCCTGAGTTGTGCTCCAAATTTATGGTTATAAAACGTTTTGAGCACACACTCAGCTGAGGACAAAATCAACACAGATTCCAGCTGCTAGAGCACACTTTTGTGGAGCTCTTCGGTGTAGGAGGTAGAAAGACATTACACTATGTTTGGTCTCTGCTTCAAAAACGATTTGTGCATGCCATGGGAAAAAAAATTGGCTCAGAATAAAGGACTGAATTTCAAAATCTTATCCAAAAGGGTATGTAAAGATGCATTAAAACCCATAAAAAGCCATGTACAACTATATTTTCTCGTTGAGTATGGTCACAAAAGGCAAACTAAACTTTTTTATAACCTTCAATTTTGAGCATGAGTCGCCTCAGTTGAGCGCGGAATCAGTCCTTGAGTAGACTAATATACTTTTATAACCTGGGCCCCGGTACATGTACATGTAGTATAATAAAAGGTTTGTGTGCACAGCCCTAATGAACCAGAAAAAGGTCAAATCACTATTTTGATGTCATCTGGACATTTTCCGTCAGTTTGTTCACCAATAACACATGTGGCAAACACATTAAAAATAATATGTTTGTTTGATTGGGGTTTAACACCGTATTTAAGGTTATTTCACTAACAGGACGGCATGCCAGCCCAATCGGCAAATGAAACTATCAATGAAAAACCCTGCTGGCAACATAGAAGACACCACAATTCACTTAGGCCTACAGGAGGAAAAGCAGGACACCACAGCAAATTGTGTTAACATAATAGGAAACAGCAACAATGTCGGCAAAGTGAATATTACATTCAGGATTTGGGGAACTTATTTGAAATTTATGACCTTAATAACTTAACTACATGTATCTTAAAGAACAACACCTGTTTTACTTAAGGTTTCTGTTACTTTGTTTAGATCACAGATGAGGCAGTCAAGACAGTCACCATTTCCAGTATACCAGAAGATGTCATTGATGGTCAGATAACAGTAGACTACCTGTTTGACTTCGGAGCCTCCTGTTTAGAAAAGTATAAACACACTGCACTTTCACAGTTCAATACAATCTAAATTATTTTCTTATTAATTCATAGACGGTATTCATATTTTTAAAATAATGGTCTTTTTTTTTTTACACTTTCTTTATAGAAATGGTTTAGACTGGGCCTGTTCACTGTCTGGAATTCTTCAGACACTATACACAACCTCAGAATGGAAACCTGTGCTCAAAAAACACATCTCTAATTGTATTGACAACTTGAAACAGGTGAGTATGTGTTTGTAAAAAGTTAAACTTACAACTGAATATTAAACAACTGGGACGTATCCCATGATGCAATTTTGTTACCCTTCTGTGCTCTCTGAGCTAATAGAAATCATGAAACTGATTTGTTGTGGCATGCTCTTTTTCGTCCTGTAAATATACTGTGAAGTCTTCTATAAATATGGCTCAAATGGATTTAGCTTACAAACTTCTTTGTTTTGTTTTTCAGAAGCCTGAGTTAGCTTCAATATTTGCTCTCTTTGTGATAGCTGGGTTTCCAGAGGTTCGTATATCATTTGTACCAGTCTCATTTTACATATTAAATAAATAAATTTGAACTGTTTTTGCTATTTTTTATTTTTTTTATTGTTTAAATAATATTACCTGATTTGTGTGTTGAGTCCGGTTTTATATCTTATAAATGTCCTGTGTTTTGGTCACTGCTTTTCAGGGTGGTTTCCCTCAACCATTGGGCTGACATTAAGCACAGCATAAATCTCCACTCAAAAAACATACACTGGTAAACCATGTGGGCTTTGCTCCACCAGTCATACCGGCTCCACCAGTATCCTATACCACATTAAAACTTTTCAAACATACACAACTGGAATCAGTATGTGAAAATTTCTTTAGCCCCCTCCCCCATACCTAGTTACCCAGTTAAACTAATTTATGCAACTCTGAAATAAAGTCATTGACACAAAAACAATAGTGTTATCGCCTCTAAATTTGATCTTAATGCTTGAAATTGTTTTGATGATTTCTTTATCTCAAGAAAATGTTTATTTGTTTCCAGGTGTTGACAATTGGCACCTCGGTAAAGTATGACCTGGTGGGAGGAGACCTCAAAGATGGAATAGTGCTAAAACATTTCTCAGATAAACATCAGATATTGCTCATTGATGTGAAGACACGCAAGAGGCGTACAGTAAGAATCATGTTCTAACTTTAATTATGGACCAAATGATTTTTGAATGTGGCTAAATTTTTGTTTTATTTTATTTATCAACTTTTTTTGTAACTGAAAGTATTATGTTGGTTTTAACTGTTAAAACTATTAACTCCTACAGATGTAATTTGGTTAATAGCTTTCAAACAATGCAACGATTTTTGTTGAAAATGAAAGGAGACTCTGCTGAGTGCCAAGTTCTATGAAAAGAATATTGCAGCCAATCTGCATTTAACTATTACATTTTGCAAAGGGACATACATTGATTGGCAGCTTTGCCATCTTAATTGAATAAAAATGCATTTTGTTTGAAATTATTTAAACCAAGGACCACCAATTTATGGTCTTAGTTATCAGAAACATTTACTTAACACAAGCTGCTTGACCAACAACAATATATTACTCATTTTAACTAAGCTGAAACCATCTGTTTGTACAGTACACCATTTATACTTTAGAGAAATATAATTTCGCCTTAATGTGGCATCCATGTTGAAATCATCACAGTAAATAATAAAATAAATTTCCATCTTCCAAAAATTTCTTCAAGTGTTCAGACAATGTATATTGTCAGCAGGTAATTCTTAGTGCAATCTCCCGGGAGCATATACCAAATGTTCAAGGGTAATGACACTATCTTGTTGTTGTTTGACAGGTGAAGGATAAGTATGTGGAATGTTGTCAGTCTGATGTGGATATCTTACATTCTGATCACATGACAGTCTTTATGAAGATAACAGCAGATATTATCTCATCAATCAAAACAGGTTAGATCCAACTTTATATGGGCTATTTTAATCAACACACTCTTCAATCTTTAAATAGTTGATTTATATAAATAAAATCAAAACTTTTCTGACCAATTGACTAATTATTCATAGTTTTCTGAAATATATCAATCAACCTTATGAAAGGTTAAAAAAAACTGTTTGGATAGTGTACACATTATTTGTTTGAATCCAGTTTAATTTTCTAAACTCTTAACTCAACTCTTTAAATATCACTGGCAACATGTGCTATTTTTACCAGTTTATTTTGTAAACTATCTTTTGAACATCAATTTTGATAGTCTTATCCGTTTTAATACCAATTATATGTTAACAGGAGATGTTCCGAGTGTAGAAAACAGCTGGGTGCTCTCCCTTGCTCTAAAAGCTCTTAGTAAAACACTACAAGCAAATCGAGATAAGCAATCCTTGGAACTTTTCAATCCTGATTTCCTCCAAGGTATTGTTCACCTGGCTAGCCAAGGAACTGGTTTCAGTAGGCAGTGGCTTCTCAAAGATCTCGAGGTAAGGTTCCCGTCAACAGTTCAACTCTCAATAATAATTGGGCTGCCATTGTTTTCAGTTGGAAAACCTATGTAATTTGCTTTTTTTTTGTTCCTCGTTTCGTTATCTTTATGTACATGTACAGTATGTACATATAATGTTTTGGGTATATATTAGACTTATGAGACCCTTCACTGTACATGGAATAGTTATATAAGCAAAGCTTTTCGGTGGCTTGGGAGTTCAGGGTATGTTTTTTTTTCTGGTTGCACAATACACCGGCAATGCAAAGTCATCATGTTAGTTAAATATTCTTGAGTATGACGTTGAACACCAATCAAATAAATAAAGTATATTTAAATAACTTTTCTGAACTGGATATTTTTGTCTGTTGATAGGTATTGTCATTGATGATGTACACTCACGAAAGGGAGAATGCTAAGAAGTTAAAGGAAGTTGTAAATCAAACAAAACTAAAGGCAAAAAGACTGAAGAAATCAACTCCCAAAGAGACAGTTAAACCCAGTGAGGATGAAGCTAGTGTATCCGCAGCTAAACCTCTGTCTCCACCCAGTGTCGAGTCCGAGGCAAACAAGCTGCCCGATTTTTCAGCTGATGTGAACGTTGAAGACGGTTACACAAGTAGTGATGATGATCTGATGATAAATATAGACTCCAGTGCTGAATCTGAGTCCTCCTGTGGTAAAGAAATTAAAGAGAAATTCCTTGCTGATGTGGATGAAAGTAGCAGGGCCTGTTTTCAGGTGAATTTTAACTCCCTTTTCTTCTCTCTGATATGTCTTTCTAAGGGCATTATTGACAGCATAATAATACTGTATTAAAATAGGAGGAACATTATTTTTCACCTATAATAAAATAGAAGGTACATAGAGCAGTACACTTCACAGTTTAATGGTTGATGCTTATGTAGTTAATGAGTTAGTTGAGGTTGTCTTAGTCTACGCTCCAAAGTACCAACATGAGTTAGAGTGGCCTGTGATGTGACAATCAGGATTGTTTACTCCTTCATCCACATCTTTATCTCCTCGTTAAATTCAACAAACTTCAGTCTGCCAAGAAATACGAATTAAACAAGCCACTAGTTATTTCACAATTAAAACAATTTTATTATTATCTTTATAAAGAAAATATGGGGGAAAATTGTTCATTAGATAAACAAAAGTTTCCAACAGTGCTCCAGTTGAGAGTTTTTGGTAACAAGTATACGACCCTCCAAGTCATAACAACAGAGAACCTGCCAAGACGAGAGAGCACCAGCCTCCAAAATGTAAATAGAGATACACGCACACATATTTATTTATATTTCAAGGCGTGGACCTTTATGTACCTTTATTTAAAATTGTACCCAAGAGCTGTATTCTATATTACAACCCTTGGACCGAGTATCTATTGATAGGTTGCCTCGGAAGTTGTAGGCACCAGTCAGATATTACGTGAGGTTATCGAATCAAGTATGTAAGAAGTAAGCGCATATCCGATTGGCTGGATGTATTGTAACAGGGGAGTTAATTCAAGCCTTGATCAGTCTATTCACAAATGGAGCCACTGTACATGCCGGTCATAGATGTGTTGTTCCGCCAATTGAAGATCCTTCATCTCAAACAAACCTCTTTGTCTCATTATATTTTCAGACATTACATGACCAGATGAATGTATCTTATCGGTCTCTTCGTATCTTGTATGAGCTGCACAGAAGAAACCCTATGGCTGTTGTCTTAGCAGTACAAGAGTATGTAATGAAAATACAGTTTTATCAGCATACTGAATGAAAACCTTTATCAGTAACATACTGGAGGCTAATTCTACTTACCCTAAATGCTTAATAAATTCGACCTCCATGGACACATGTTTAAGTCATTTATTGAAGGTATTAATGTGAGATTGGAACTAAAACTTGTTTTTTCTTGTAGCTTAAAAATTTCAACAGTGTGTTTCTACACTTCTTAACCTTTGCATACAATGTAGTTTAATAAGTGGTAAATGGGGTCGAATTAGTTGAGCATTCAGGGTAACAGTTTAAGGCTTAAGTTTGTAATATATGTATATTTAATTTGAGTTTAAGATTTATATCTGATTTTATGTGATATGATTATGTGATATTGATATGTATTTATATTTTTTTATCAGGCAGATGATCATTCCCAATATGTCATGTGTGCATCCTTAATGAAGCATTAGCATGAATTAAAAAGTGTAACTATGTCTGAATGTTTGGAGTGAAATCTTCTGTCGTTAACAAACTATTTTTATTTTCATGTCATATGGAAATGAAAAGCAATAATAAGAACCTTGTTTTTGTTATTCTGATCCCTAGAATTTGATTAATGTGGTTTTAATACTAAGATATAAAAAAATTTGAATCAAAACCGTAGTTATTATTCAACACTACAAGATACTTGCAATTTTTTTTATTTAGATGTATCAGTAATTGTTAGTTCTAATATATGTTTTTTCCTGATAATTTCTGTTGTACAGTTTAGACATTGACAGTCTGAATAATCTGGCAGATGTAAAGAAACCAGAGAAAGGGTAAGATAAACTCTTGTAAGGATCTATAAAGCTGTTAATCTTTTGATTCATTTTTGGTACAAGATCTAATGATACTATTATTGTATGAAGTATTAAATATACTTATTTCAAATTTTATTGCTCTCTGGCAAGGGCCGTAATGTTTAAGAGTTTTGATATTTGATACTTTGAACTTAAAAAAACTATGAACATTTTCTTAGAGCAGAATTTGTGCAAATGACGAGGTTGTTAAATATTCATATCATTTATATAAATTTATTTCTATTTTCTGTCCTAAGGGAGCAAAAATCTACCTCATCAGACATGTCTTTTAAAACAGAGAAGGCTGTAGATCAGGGGATACAACTCTTTCGTCTCGATAAACCGCCACACCAGTAAGTGTAACTGATTCATTTTTTAAGGTTCTGGGTTCCATAGCAGTTGACTATTTTCTTTATTTGAAACGCCTTGATTTTAACAGCTTACACAGGATAAGTGCTGATGAATCTTCTTGGTTATAGGGTAATAATTAAAGTTAAACATTGATAATTTGTTCTTGTTATAGGGTGGTGGATAAAGCTAAAGATGAACCTTCAGAGGATAGTCAGAAATTGATAGCAGCTCCAGATAAAGAGGTCCAAGATGAAATCCAGAAGCAAAGAAAGATCAAGAGCAGCGAACTGTGGAAGAAGGAGTTGGAGAAATATGGGAAGGTGGCATCAAGAGAATACCTGAGTAAAGTGAATATGGCTATGTCTGTAATGTACAGTAGACAGGTGCTCTCTATATTACTGGCTGATTGGCCTGCAGGACGTACCATCAACCATAATGTGCTGGGCTGTGAGAGAATTCAACACATACCATGTATTCTAGACCTCCTTAACAGATCAGACAGCAGGGAACAGTTCCAAAAGGTAACACAATCTCTCAGACATTTTAGCTTCCCTGTCCTTCAGTAGAGAATTGGCGTTTTGGCGTTTTTTATCCAAGCTGTGACTTGTGAAAAAGGGTTTCATAACACATCAACTTTCATGCATTAATTCCTTGTAAAATAAAGCTTGTCCATTGATAGCAATTTCATCTTTGAAAGTATTTTTTATTTATTGCATGTCAGTATGAACCGGTACCATTGGGTAGGAATTACATTACCAAGACCTATATTTGCTTGTTCACATTTACTTTCAGGTTGTAGAGAATGTGATACGTAACTGTGATAGTGAGAGTTTAGTGGCTATAGCTCAGACTGCCTGTCAATTCATGGAGGAAGTCAGTTATTCTGTGGCTTCCAGAGAATCTGAACATAACTATAAGAATAATTCTATGGTTGAAGAGACGTTACATTTCCCTGGGGCCTCCATACTCTCTGTCTCCTTTGATCCAAGGTTTGTTACAACACATGTGCTAGATACCTTTTAATGATATTGTGATCAGACTTCTTTCGTGAATCATACTAGAACCCAGCTAAGAACTCCTTAAGTTATTTTACTATTCAGAAGCAAAAAGTTAAAAAATTATGTTTCTTGCTATCGTCATGTGACTGAAACCATGGCTTTTAAAAACAAAAAAACAATCCAAATCTACTGGGACAAAGAATTTAAATTTTTTATTTTTCTCAGGTGTGCCACAGAGGAAGGTTGTGATGAGTTAGTTTTCTCCACAACACCTAATTACTCCAAAGATAAGAAAGTATTCAGTGGAACCTCAAATACTCTCTATTTTAACTTTGATGTAGCAGGTAATCATACTTTGTAAATAATAAATTAAAAAAAACAAAATGTTGGTACGTTACTAATCAAACAAGCTAATAAACACTCACACATACATGTATCTTGCAGTGTAGCTCCAATAACTCTGTATCCATGAATAGAAACAATTAATATACATGAAAATGATACAGATTGATGATTTATATTTTGCTATCTTGTTTGAAGCCTAAACCACAATAAGACCAGGACTTAAGTACTAAATGTCATTTACATGAGAAAGATTTTCTGCTAACTACAGAGATTGTGGAGGGATTTTGATGAGGTTTTCTCCCAACACCAGTGATGTAAAGTTGTCATGTACATGCAATTCAAACAAGCAAGAAATATATACTTGCTTTTAAAGCGTAATTCTTTCAAATTATCTTCAAATTTTTTAAGTACACTCTTAACTTCAGTCTTTATTTTGTTTTGTTGGTTCATCATGCCATTTTCTCACCTTCATCATTTCAGGTGACACATTATATTTCAAGTTCACCTCGGACAGCAGCAGAACAGACTGGGGATATAAGTTTAAAGTGTGGGCGAGCCAGAGAGATGGGCTAGATACCGGATACCTAATACTGAACAGAATACTGCTCTCAGAAACAGCTGTGTAAGTCTTGTCATTCAGATCAATGGGTCTTGATAGATGATAATGCAAAAACTAATTACATTACAAAGTTTAATTTAACCCATAATTTTTGTATACCTTACTTTCATTTTGTTGGAATAGTTTTGACCAACTGAAAAAAAACACTTATGCTTGTAGGTTTCTTTAAAAAAGGTAGCAGAGTAGAATTTTGTGATGATCGCCACCAATATACCTTAAATAGTGCATTAAAGTGTAATTAAATATCTCTACATTTTCATTTCATGAATATCATACACCAAAGTAAAATAATTCAAATTTTATTCTTCAAATATTCTGAACTTCATATACTAGATATACCTATGTACCCACGGTAACAGTTTTGGTGTAGATACCAAGTATAAGCCTAGTATGAAGGCTAACCGATACAAAGTCTGTTTGGTTGGAATATTAGATCCGATTGTTTTTGTTTCCAGCGAGTCCTTGAATCACATATTACCAGCTGGCGAGTTGTGGGCCAGTTTGGTTTCTGTGGCCTGTAAACAAACCTCTGCTCAGAGACTTAAAGTCTTACAGTTACTTCTCAGGATTATCCATAGCAGGTAGGTCCCTTTATTTTTATACTCTCCCCTCTCGGACACTAATTTCCCGATTATATTCAAGCACACATACTTGGCACTGAATGATATTATCTTTCAACAGCAATAACACTAAAATGACTTCATATTTTTTGGCAGAGTCAGTCTTCTGTTGGAATACACTATCATCATATAAGTAAAATACCCTTAAGCAGGGCGTTAATTACCTATCAATCAATCTCTGTGCATTATTTACATGAGAAATGTGCAGTTCGTCCAACTGTAGGCACTATTTGTAACTGCACAATTTTGTCAGATGTGAAAAAAATCTTCAGTATAATTATTATTATAAAAGAATATGCTTTCATCCTCGAAGTGGTGGTTGGGAGCCTCCTGTGCCCTGGTGCATCAGGAATCTGATTTGTTGTGGTGTCCTCCTTTTTGCCCTGTAAATTATGTATCGTATCGTCTTCTGTGTAATGCCAGCGCCATTTCCTTCACTGATTGGACTG
>JAVFBZ010166984.1:0-14506 GCA_032466195.1 Katharina tunicata
ACAACAAATGACTCACCTCATTCCTGACATGATCAGGTCTGTTAACAACAAATGACTCACCTCATTCCTGACATGATCAGGACTGCTAACAACAAATGACTCACCTCATTCCTGACATGATCAGGTCTGTTAACAACAAATGACTCACCTCCTTCCTGACATGATCAGGACTGATAACAACAAATGACTCACCTCATCCCTGACATGATCAGGCCTGTTAACAACAAATGACTCATCTCATTCCGGACATGATCAGGACTGCTAACAACAAATGACTCACCTCATTCCATACATGATCAGGACTGCTAACAACAAATGACTCCCCTCCTTCCTGACATGATCAGGCCTGTTAACAACAAATGACTCGCCTCATTCCTGACATGATCAGGACTGCTAACAACAAATGACTCACCTCATTCCTGACATGATCAGGCCTGTTAACAACAAATGACTCACCTCATTCCTGACATGATCAGGTCTGCTAACAACAAATGACTCATCTCATTCCGGACAGGATCAAGACTGCTAACAACAAATGACTCACCTCCTTCCTGACATGATCAGGACTGCTAATAACAAATGACTCACCTCATCCCTGACATGATCAGGCCTGTTAACAACAAATGACTCACCTCATTCCTGACATGATCAGGCCTGTTAACAACAAATGACTCACCTCCTTCCTGACATGATCAGGACTGCTAACAACAAATGACTCACCTCATCCCTGACATGATCAGGCCTGTTAACAACAAATGACTCAGCTCGTTCCTGATATGATCAGGTCTGTTAACAACAAATGACTCATCTCATTCCGGACCGGATCTGGACTGTTAACAACAAATGACTCATCTCATTCCTGACATGATCAGGTCTGCTAACAACAAATGAATCACCTCATCCCTGACATGATCAGGCCTGTTAACAACAAATGACTCACCTTATTCCTGACATGACCAGGTCTGCTAACAACAAATGACTCACCTCATCCCTGACATGATCAGGACTGTTAACAACAAATGACTCATCTCATTCCTGACATGATCAGGCGTGTTAACAACAAATTACTCATCTTATTCGGGACAGGATTTGGACTGCTAACAACAAATGACTCACCTCATTCCTGACTTGGTCTGGACTGCTAACAACAGCCGACTCACCTCATTCCTGACTTGGTCTGGACTGCTAACAACAAATGACTCACCTCATTCCTGACTTGGTCTGGACTGCTAACAACAAATGACTCACCTCATTCCTGACTTGGTCTGGACTGCTTACAACAGCCGACTCCGCCACAGCTGGGTGCTCTAGCAAAGCACTCTCTACTTCAAATGGTCCAATCCGATACCTGGTAAGGCAGGACAAAAAAAAAGAAGAAATCTTTTCGCGATGTCTAGGACTTAAATTTTATCGAGGAAGAAAGATGCAGTGTTTGTGTCTGGCTTAACTCGCCTGCCAATTCTCATCCACATGCTACACTCTCTGGTCACTTAGTATTTGTGTCTTAACCCAACTGCAAGGACACATTTGATAAACACAAGCTCACCGGCAAAGGTTGATGTGTGAGTAGCTGAATTTTCATGCCTTTAGAAGTACAGGAAAAATAATATTTCTTCAAAAATATTGCTAAGATTATTCTGTTGAAGTAAATTGCTGCCATTTTAAAGAAACACCCTTGACCTCTGCACTAAACTTAATGCAAATATATACCCAATTTTTTAAAGGACTGACAAAGGTTATCAAATATACTCTTTAAGCTGAACACAAAGATGTCTCCTATGTCAGACTCATCAATAATTGGTCATCGTCACTTGTTGTCAAGTCTTGATAAACTTTACACCAGGTAAGTATTCAACTTACCCAGCTGAGATGATTACATCGTCTGCCCTCCCGACAAACCAGATATAGCCTTCATTATCCATGACAGCTTTATCACCAGTCAGGTAAAAATCTCCCTTAAATACAGACTCATTACGCTTGGGGTCATCCTGAAAACAGATATACTAGAAAAAGTTAAATTGCCGAAACGCCCATTGTATTTTCTTATCTAACATTCAAAGTGCTCTGTTAGAAATAGATAACAATTGTCCGGACTCAAAATCATGTTTTGTGTATTTACTTGTTTGTTTGGGGTATTTAATAGTTTAAGGCAGCACTGTTATTCTCTCATAGTGTGTCAGCTGAATAATCATTTGATGAATGAAACCTACCTAGATACCGCTGACCACAACAAATGACAAATAAGAATCTAAGACACGAACAAACACAGGATTAAAAAATAGTGCAAATAAACGGTATTCAAAGTCTCAAATTTATTTCAGCTTTTTGCTGAGTGTTTTTAGTCAGTCGTCTGGTAGGCCAGCATTGAGCATTTCTTTTGAGAACCGTATTTAAATTACTCCCTGCCAAAAAAATATACATATGTGATTTTCCATCACATTGCTGTTACTCTGTTGAATGTCAATAATTAAAATTTTTGTTTTGTCTTCTTTAATTTTTATATTTTCAGATATTGAACTACACAGTCTGACAACCTACTCTCGGGCTGAGCAGTCTGGGTCTGGGGCCACAGCA
This sequence comes from Katharina tunicata, assembly GCA_032466195.1. Classification (NCBI taxonomy): domain Eukaryota; kingdom Metazoa; phylum Mollusca; class Polyplacophora; order Chitonida; family Mopaliidae; genus Katharina; species Katharina tunicata. The sequence goes on from JAVFBZ010166984.1 coordinate 2,575, forward strand.
CACGGCAGATCACTTTAAACAACTGTTTTGGAAGCAAATGCTACATCTTTTTTTAATACAATCAAATGTAAGTGTATAACAAAGCTTGTGTCAACTCAAGAACAACTCAACTTACAACATATTCTGTGAAAAGCCCCACGGGTCTGTTTGGTTTGCATCTTACTGCAAGAACACCTTCCTCTCCATGAGGCAATATAGTGCCGGCCTCATCCACTATCTAATAAACAACACAATAGCCTCATACATCTATGTACAATTGTTCTGGTTACCAGAAGTGTAATGTGTTTACGCATTACAAAAGTTATTAACATAACAAAAGTTATTGTTAAATAAAATTACAAGCATTGTGATTCAGACTAGCATTTCAAGATTGAACAAAGTAATTGAATAATTGAATAAAGCTGATGCAAATTGTCATAATAAAATTTGAAATCTGTTGAATGTTTTATTACACAATAAAAGGTTGCTGATCTTCAGACAGGAGTTGGGTGTTGTTTGAAGGCATAAAGGCCGAGTCTTTTTCTTTCACTTCTCGGCAAGCCGTGTCTCCTGATAACTGGACTCACTTTTAATACATGTAACATCACCTTTTGGCTCCTTACATAGCACTGAATGCTTAGCAACAAACATCTAAAACATTTATGTTTTTCAAGACTTATGATTGAATCTACTGAGACACTCGCACACAAATTCGTTATAAGACCCTTTTCTTAGAGATTAAAATTGAAGTTAAATACTCTTTGCCACTAACCTCTAAATCAATGCCAGGGCTGGCTTTTCCCATAGAACCCATTTTCTGTTCAATACAAGGATACGTGCCACAGATAAATGTCTGAAGAGAGAGACAGGAAAACCGTCCTGAATTACATAGATTGTTTCTTTGTTTGTTGGAATGGTGTTTTTAACGTCCTACTCAAGAGTATTAATTTTACCTATATGCAAGAAGCCGCGTAAATACCAGGCCGCGAACTCTGCAGCCACTGGAAAACTTCCCTTATAAACCTACGGTCCACAGGGAGGATTGAACCTTTTGGGGTACAGTGAATGAGGCTCCGCAGTCCAATGTTCAACCACAGCCACAGCGCAGCCCAAGAATTACATGGAAAAACCATGCCAACTTTAAATGGAGTTTTAAAACCAATGTAATGTAACTAAAGTGGGAAGACATACATTTTCATTACTGTAAATATTTGTTGTGATGCACACTCATCCTCAAAACAGGCTTCACAACATCTTACAATTTTCATAAATTTTTAAATTTATTTTATAAAATTGTATAATCAAGTCTTAGGCCTACACTAATCTTGGTTAATAGTTGATAACTAAACCAATCGGACAACAAATCTATAATGATTATTATCAGTTGATAAATACCACATAATTCTACAACAAATGTGAACCAAGTTTTGTGACATTGTCAACTGCAAACCAGGTATACTAACACTAACAGTCACAGTCACAGATGTATAAAAGGGAATAGAACTAGGTAATAAACAAAAAATACACATGCTGTTTATACCTTTAATGAACCAAGTTTAAAAAAACATGTAAAGTCTTAATTTCTTTTGAAGGTTATAGCATGTAATTTCCCCCATAAAATGAGTGTGTTTTATATGTTACTTACGGTTTCAGTCTGCCCATAGAGTTCTAACAGCTGAATTCCTGTCCCAGCATGCCAGGCTTCTACTATTTCAGGATTCTGATAAATACAATATCACTATAGTAAATTAAACAATGCAGATATTGTTCATTTAGTGTAGGCCCTCGTCCTAGACCACAGATTTCAGTACATCCGCTTTTCAGTGATTTGTTTCATTGGTGTTTAATATCATACTTAAGAGTATTTCACCTGTATGACGACTTTGTGTGCATGGTGAAAAAACACGAAGAAACCTTGTAAAAATCACCCTGCGAACCCCGCGGCCAACAGAAAACCTATATATACCTCAGGCCCACAAGGGAGATCGAATCATATCCCGGCTATAGTGAAGGGTGCCCTGTAGTCCAACACTCAACCACAGAGCCACGGCGCAGCGCTTCGATTTTCAGTGAAATTTCAGATACAAATAAGAAAGAAAAATGGTCTGATAGCCTGGCCTGCAAGTTCAATAACAATTAACACACACAATATGCCACGCTGCCTGTCCACCTAACAGTGGAGACAAAGTCATCAAAACCAATAGCTGGATTATAGTGTGTAAAGTAAATGTTAAAGGGAGACAACTTTGTCTAATCATCTGTTACTAGGTGGTCAATAAAACTATGTGAAAATCCGACCGAAACCGATTCCAGCAGGCCACTGTAATGTAAAGCACATCATCTTATACATATATATTAGAAGAAGAAAGGTAGGCAGTATACTGATATTCAGACAAGTAGGCCTAAGTAAAAATAGGTACCAAAACAAGCATCGTGGACAAACACTACATACAACTTTTACCAATCACTCCCAATTTCCATAAAAGGCAATTCTGACCTTGTTGACTGTCAACTGACAAACGTGAGTTACTCTGCTCAGATTTCTAAAAGACTGACACCAATATAATAGACTTGATAAAGAAGTTACCACTGGTTCTCCTCCACTAACACAGTGTCTTAAAGCCTTTATTTTCACACTGGTGAGGTCTTCTTTAATCATCATTCTCAAGGCAGTGGGCGGGGCACAGAATACGGTCACTGGGTACCTGCATAATACCTAAACAATATGTTATTACAGAATTATAATAGTGTAGGTCAACAAACTTTGCATTGTGCCCACAGAATGGAAATATTAGAATTATTATTACGCTGTGTGAACACTTATCACTGACATAACCTCATTAAGAAGATTTCCAGAGGCCTAACTGAAACTGGTAGAAGATGTAGACATACAGGGAACTTCTAAAATAAAATCCACCATTTTGAAGGCTTCAATAAGGAATTCATTTTATGCATCTTTTACTACATATAGTATGACTTGGTTCTATGAAGTTCTTTGGGAATTTAAACACTTAGCCTACCTGTAATGTATCAGCAGGGCTAAATTTGGCAGAGTTTTGTTGGAAGACGCAGGCCCCTCCAATCCACGGGGCGAATAAGCTAGACCAGGCAGCTTTAGCCCAACCTGTGTCTGAAAGGTTCCAGAATATATCCCTAGGGGTCAGACCAAGGGCATACCTTCATGGAGAAAAACAGTAACTCTTCAAACATCTTAACAATATACGCATTTTGCATGTGTAGAACATTTTTCCACAGTACATCACAATTCCTTCAGTTAAATTAAGTGATATTTTTCACATGTAAATGACTGATTATTTTATTTCACTAATATAATGGCACCCAGTCCAATGAGCTAAGGAAATCAATGTCCATATGAGTGGAACAAACCCATTACAAGATACATATAAACAGTTAAAGGATAACTAGAATGCAACAGATTGTTCCAGCAGACTGAATAAGAAATAATGAACTGCCATGTTATTAATTGTTGCCTATTTAAAGAGAGCACCAAACTCTTGCCAGCTAGATGTACACAAGTCAAATAAACAGTATACACTGTACTTGGTTAATGAGAGAGGTAATAAGAGAATTTCCCTATGTGTACTATTGAAACGTACACAGCCGTGAGGAGGTGACCAAGTCCATAGCTAGCATGTGTGTGTTCAGCCATCTTTGGTGGTCCTGTCGTCCCACTTGTGAAGAATAACATCATTGGATCTGCCGACTTTGTGGGTGGAGACTAACAAACAAAAAACAACCCACAAATAACCAAACCAGAATGGCTACTTTGAGACGTTACTGACCTACACCTAAGGAGTTGGTCAAACTGCCTAATGGTCTTCTTTTACAACTTTGATATGTAGGCTATAGTTATTCAGAGGACAATTCCAGCCCTTCAGTTTGTGTTTAATACATATATTAGAGTTGATGCTGGAGTTGGTTTGTTGACATCATCAATTCTGTAATTTTTGTACCAACCCACTATTGACATCAATACTGCTGTACTAAAGGTCCCAGCCAATTGTTGATATCAATACTGCTGTACTAAAGGTCCCAGCCAATTGTTGATATCAATACTGCTGTACTAAAGGTCCCAGTCAATTGTTGATATTAATACTGCTGTACTTAAGGTGCCAGCCCATTGTTGATATCAATAATGCGGTACTTTATGTACCAGCCCATTATTGATATCAATAATGCGGTACTTAAGGTACCAGCCCAGTGTTGATATCAATAATGTTGTACTTTATGTACCAGCCCAGTGTTGATATCAATACTGCTGTATTCCAGGTACCAGCCCAGTGTTGATATCAATAATGTTGTACTTTATGTACCAGCCCAGTGTTGATATCATCAATTCTGTAATTTTTGTACCAACCCACTATTGATATCAATAATGCTGTACTTTATGTACTAGCCCAGTGTTGATATCAATTCTGTAATTTTTGTACCAACCCACTAATGATATCAATAATGCTGTACTTTATGTACCAGCCCAGTGTTGATATCAACAATGCTGTACTTCCGGTTCCAGCCCAGTGTTGATATCAATAATGCTGTACTTGAGGTACCAGCCCGGTGTTGATATCATTAATGTTGTATTTCAGGTACCAGCCCAGTGTTGATATCAATAATGTTGTATTTCAGGTACCAGCCCAGAGTTGATATCAATAATGTTGTATTTCAGGTACCAGCCCGGTGTTGATATCATTAATGTTGTATTTCAGGTACCAGCGCAGTGTTGATATCAATAATGTTGTATTTCAGGTACCAGCCCAGAGTTGATACCAATAATGTTGTAGGCCCTACTTCAGGTACCAACCCACTGTTCATATCAATAATGCTGTACTTTGTGTTCCAGCCCAGTGTTGATATCAATAATGCTGTACTTTATGTACCAGCCCAGTGTTGATATCAATAATGTTGTATTTCAGGTACCAGTCCAGTGTTGATATCACCAATTCTGTAATTTTTGTAACAACCCACTGTTGATATCAATAATGCTGTACTTTATGTAACAGCCCAGTGTTGATATCAATAATGCTGTATTTCAGGTACCAGCCCAGTGTTGATATCAATAATTTTGTATTTCAGGTGCCAGCCCAGTGTTGATATAAATAATGCTGTACTTCAGGTACGAGCCCAGTGTTGATATCAATTATGCTGTATTTCAGGTACCAGCCCAGTGTTGATATCAATAATGCTGTACTTCTGGCACACAGGAGGCTATTTGCTAACCACTCACAGAATACTTTTGTTTCATTTAGATTTACATATTTGTTAACAATGGAACCAATCTTTACACCTAAAGCAAAAAAATAATTATATTTATGCAGCATATCTTCATCCACTTTATTAAAACTTTATTTATTTGCCGGATTAATTCTCTTACCTGAAATTCCAGGCCAGCTTTATTAAATTGTTCATTGAAGTTTATCCAGCCATGTCTGGAACAAAATGTACTAAAAGCTTTAAAATTGATACAGAAATTTGAACTTTTGCAATTATTAATAATTGAAAGCATTAGTTATTGATTTCCGTATCGATAAAATTCCTTCAGAACAATTCTGTATCTAGGTGTGGCATCATTGCCTCTAGTCTTAGCCTAACATTAATTATACATCTTCTATTTTAACGACTTTTAACGACTATAAAAGCTCCCCACATTAATGAACACTTGGTGTTTGCCAGTAGATCTTTGTCTTATATAAGTGTACAGAAAGACAACAAACTCCATACCGTTTAACAGACTCTGGGGCCACCAATAATTTGGTGTTCGCCAGTAGATCTTTGTCTTATATAAGTGTACACAAACACAACTCCATACCGTTTAACAGACTCCGGGGCCACCAATAATTTGGTTTTCAAGAAAGGAGATTCAATAGCTACCTGCAGTCAAAGAAATATAAAACAATAAAGATCTAATTTTATGTAAAAATAAGTTGGGCACACAAAATAGTTTGCAGATAATATACAAAATCTTTTCCACTTAAAGACTTTTAATTGTGCATCATCATAAAGGAATACCACTTGAATAGTATAAAAACAAATTGAAAAAAAATAAAATATAAAAATAAATGATAGAGGTCTCCAGAATTACTTATATTTGAGTCTTCTGTGGCAGTTTGACATTTGCTGACAGATATTATTTATTTTTTAACAGTATCCAAAGGATGCTTCTGTCTGATTCCTTTGAATGAAGGTAACAGTTTGAACTTTTTCTTTCAAAACACACATAAACAAAACAACAAACGACAACATAAGATAAACTAACTTGATCTACAACATGAGCTTGCTCCAGACCAGCTACGATACACTTAGCCTTGGAGGATAGGAGACGATGTAATACATCCTTGGCTGTTAATAATGTAGAACCTGGGCTTAAAACTACACCTGTGTAATAAAATATTTCCTGTTTCAAAGTTAATGTAGAAAGAAAGTGGTATGGGATGAAATACATTGTTCATCAGATCAATAAATCTTATGAAAAAGCATAAATCTGTCAAGAAAATATATTTCTCTTTTCGGAAATTTCCATATTACTTTTATTCTCGTTTTTTGCTGGGCTTTTTCATAACTTTCGTCAAAGGTTACTCATTCATCGGATCATTTATTAAAGAGAGCATTTTGTCAGCGCTAAAAATAAGAGTTGATTTAAGGCTTAGCTAAGAGAGGGAGTGGTTGGGTAATGTTATGGAACATTCATAACATGCACTTAGTCAGTTGATGATGTGTGTAACAACTCCATTCACATGAAGCTTTGGGAGACAATTTAATAAACAATTTGACAGTATTTAAAGTGCGGTGTTAATGTCGTCATTGTGTTCTAACTTGTCTTTTTACCCCACATATCTTTATATTCTCTGTTTATTACCAGATATGATCTTCAGGAATGTGCTGCTTTATAGGCCTACTGTATACAATGTATATGTCTATAACCAGGTATTGGTTAGCCTTGTGTTCTATGCAGTTAGATTTAGAACTGAAGTGATAGCGATAAGGGCCACAAATTAATTAAAGTCAGACGGATGAAGCCCGCTTTTATCAACTGAGGACAGACTTAAATTTGTGATCCATGAGGTTTGTAATAATTTGTTTATGTACTAAAGCAATAGAAATAGAAACTGGACACTTACCTGACCGAATTGCACCTAGATTAACGAGCCACCACTGTGGAACCCGGGGTAAAATCACTATCATACGATCCAAAGGTTCCAATCCACAATCATCGCGGAGCAGATTGGCTGTTCTGAAATCAAATAGACATAGTCTTTGACTAACTAGGCTACATAGTTTAAATATTATTATAAAATGTTGTACACCAATCTGGTCTTAATTCCAATTTGACCAGAGACACTGGTTTGTTAAAATCAATAGACAACCATAGTTCTTTAGACACAAGAGCTCCCACCCCAACAGGGTGTAATTCAATCACCGATCTTCTTTACATAGATTTACCTATTGGGCTTTAGTTATATTTCTATCGGTATGTTTTAAGAATAATTGTATTAATATCGTAATAAAAACCAAAAAAGATGACGTACAATTACTTGTATTTGGAGAAGAAGGTCAACAATTAAAACTATCACTAGTTGGTAAAAACAGTGATAGACTAATACGTCACTAAAATACTATCAGTTATTGACTACTTGACAGTTCCATGTATTATTACACCTCTATAAGTACTGGTGTAGTGATAAGAATTCAATATCACTGTGAATCAATTCTGGTGTTACCTTTTAGAATATTCAGAGAGTTGTAGATAAGACCACTTGATCTGTGATCCAGCCTCATTAATCCACCATAACCCTGGCACAGATCTATCTCTCTCACCTGTCTACAAGAGGAATTCATCCTGGTTGGTTGAGGGGTCTACAGTGGCCAGTAATTACTGCTTTACCTGATAGTTGGGGTTCTATAACTAAATCTAAGCCTGTCAACTGTATAGACACTAGTCTTCCTCTCAGGCAGCTCATACTGAAATACACATACTGTAAATGGGCAGCTTTAATTTAACACAAAACATGAGAATAATTGTAAAAAAGCTTTTCTAATGAAGATTTGAAAAAGACAAACAATCATATTCAATATTAATACAACCAATTAATGTTTATGAGCTTTGTTAAATTGTTACCATGGCATCGGGTAGGCTTACCTGTTCTAAATGCCCCCATTTATCAATAACTTCTGTGGCAAAGTTGAAATACTCAGGCACCTTCAAATCAAACTGCTTTCTACTTTTCTCATAGTCCTCAAATACATCTCTCTTATAAAGATGTGATAGTGTGGTGACAGATCTGCATGTTGTGGCTAAACAAGCAGAGCGGTTGAAACATGTGACTGTTATATGTCTGTACATCACTCCACACAGCCTGACAAAGACAGGGGTAAAACAATTTGAGAACGCAGTTCTTCAGTATAGGACTATGGAAGTACAAATTCATTACAATGTTCTGGGGACAAGATTGGAAACTGTTTTGTAAATATAAAGTTTGGCTCAGTATAAATCGCTGATTTTCAAAATAAAATCTTAAATGGTAGGTAAACATGTATTAAAAACCATCTAGATGTAGGTCCTTATACAGCTATGCTATCTTGTTGAGCACGGTATGCTATGAACTTTGCTCAGGATTTAGTGCTCACAGAGTCGGCACAGAAACACTTCTCGTTTTTTATAGACTATATTGTTGGACAGAGACTCTTGGGTCAACTGGGTTGAGCATACAATTACCCACTAGACTGAAGAACATGAAAAGGTTTGGCTCCGGGTTTGGATGAACAGCACTTGGTGTAAGGGAGACAACTCAGGTTCTCATACAAGTCCTTGAAATACAGCACAACTGGAATAGTAGTTAACACCCTAAAACACAAAAGCAGTTAAATAATATAATATTTTGCTTCCCAAAAAATCATATAGCCAAATATAGTGATACCTTATCTTAATTGTAATTTGTATTAACTGTTTAAAAATTCTGTCTCAAAGCTATAACAACTATTACAGGCCTAGTTATAGTCAGATATAGTTAAAATGTAATTTTACAAAATTGTTTGAAAAGAAAAAAAAATTATGTTCAAGAAATGTTTACATGGTACAAGCAATTCCATAACAGTTACAGAAGATTAATTTCCTCCAGAAATGGAAGATTCTAGGCAACTAAATAGGCCTGACCTAAAGATTGTCATGATGTTTATAAGATTCAACTATTGAACTTGTCACTATATATATATACATTACAATGCTATTCATTCTTCTTTAGTAAGGGTAGTGGCCTGTAGAAGACTTTAATAACATTAGGTATTCCACTAAGGCCTAAAGTAAGGTAGGGAGTTCTCGTCATGAAGACACAAAGTTATTTACCTACATGTATCTAGTACTATCTACATTATATATGGTACTGGAGGGATGTTGGCTTTAAGGCTGCCTAACTCATAAAAGGTGTACTTTCCAGACTTCAGTTCAAGTAGGCCTACCATTAGACAACATACTAAACTGTATACCTGCTTATATATTTACTTTATAATATTGGCAATTTCAGGACAGATTGTAGAATTGGCCCTTATCCCTAAATCTAAGGCTCTAATCGTAAAAGCTAATTAACCCCTTATGAACCTTACCCTAGTTCAACGGTTTAATTGTTAAAGTTGACTAAGTAATTCTACTAGTAGATCCAATTTTACACTGCTGCTTATATATATATGTCTGCTGGCCTGCCGAGAAGGCAAAGAACTAGTCAATCAACCGTGGCAAACCTCCTGTGGTGACTTTCTGATGTGATGGAGACAAGATCGGGTATATCAAGATTGCTACTCAATATAAACTGATTTAATCAGTTAACATTATAATAGTAACAGACTTACAGTTGGAGTCCCCTGCTACTCTCAAATAGCCTAGATTGCAACTTTAATACTCTACCTCAAAAAAATTAAAGGCCTACGGGTATTATTTAAGTTTTAGAACTGGACTAAAATCTCGGCAAAAATAGGCCAACTACATAACCTACATATGCAAGTGTCAATTTATGTATCTTGTCGTACTACCGGGTACGTTGTTGTTGGTAAAATCATGGTGTGGATTATATTAAAGCTTAGCCCCATCACCAACACGCCGGGTTAAGAAGAAACTGCTGTGATATCCGTTTCTACCGCAGAGGTCAATTACCTGATCATGTCAATACATACCGTAGTAGCCTATCGTAACTAACAACGTTAACCATCCAAGGTATAGCCTAGATGCTGAGTTCTGTATCGTTATAACGGTAGTCTACTACGTAATCCATATATAAATGTCTAGCCTAAACGACTTCTGTCCCAAGTCTATGCCTGCTCAAGTACATGGCATGCCGAAGTGCTGTAAATGAAATGCATTTAGGCCTACAGTTTAGTTCGTCCCAGCACTTGGTCTGGGTATCCTAAAACTCAGCATAGCCCAGCACAGCCTCATTTGGTACAAGCCTCCTGGTATTTCATTAAAGACACATTGGTAATTTGGTATTGTAATAAACACATCGGGCGATATATGTGGGCCTATATAGACTTAGTCACTTATATTATAATATTTTGGCTGTTGGAAATATGACTACTATTAAATTAACATATCGGTTCATTTATATCAACTATTGTCACAATAAAATCCTACGGTACTGCCAAAAGTAGGCCTATCACTCCTACGATATTTAATACTTTTCAAAATTTATAGGACGGAGAATGACTGAGTTAGCAGACGATAGGTTTTTTTAGTTATTTTCTGTCGGACCAATGGTAAAACTTGGTTGTTCGCCGTCATGCATTGTCAAAATTTCAGAAGAACAGTCCGACCAAATAATACCACAGACATGACAAAAACTGAATTTCCATACCTCCGAAGTTAAAATTCCGCTAAATAAAGTCAGGGATTTAACAATGCGAACAACTGTTGTTTCTTATATATTACATTCCTGTTTTTCTATTTCTCACAATTGTTTATTTATGTTTATGATCTTTAAAATATTTGTACATATATAACCAGTCAACTTTCATGATGGTTCATAATATAGGCCTACATGAGAAAGACACTAGAATCTGTGTCGAAACGTCGTGTGAAATATATAAAAAAAAGTTGATATCCATAAAAATCTGTGTTCGAAAAATAATAATAAACACCCAATAATAGCAAATTTTAAAGAACCAGAACATATTTTATTTATTATCCAACACTTACAAGCCAGGTGACCGTGTTACAAGTTAAGTGATCGTGTTACAAGCCAGGTGACCATGTTACAAGCCAGGTGACCGTGTTACAAGCCAGTTGACCGTGTTACAAGCCAGGTGATCGTGTTACAAGCCAGGTGATCGTGTTACAAGCCAGGTGACCGTGTTACAAGCCAGACGACCGTGGTACAAGCCAGGCGACCTAGTTACAAGCCAGGCGACCGTGTTACAAACCAGGTTACCGTGTTACAAACCAGGTGACCGTGTGACAAGCCAGTTGACCGTGTTACAAGCCAGGTGACCGTGTTACAAGCCAGGTGACCGTGTTACAAGCCAGGTGACCGTGTTACAAGCCAGATGACCGTGTTACAAGCGAAGAGATCGTGTTACAAGCCATGTTACCGTGTTACAAGCGAGGTGACCGTGGTACAAATCAGGTGACCGTGTTACAAGCCAGGTGACCGTGTTACAAGCGAAGAGATCGTGTTACAAGCCATGTTACCGTGTTACAAGCGAGGTGACCGTGTTACAAGCCAGGTGACCGTGGTACAAACCAGGCAACCTAGTTACAAGCCAGGCGACCGTGTTACAAGCCAGGTGACCGTGTTATAAGCCAGTTGATCGTGTTACAAGCCAGATGACCGTGTTACACGCCAGGTTACCGTGTTACAAGCCAGGTGACCGTGTTACAAGCCAGGTGACCGTGGTACAAGCCAGGTGACCGTGGTACAAGCCAGGCGACCGTGGTACAAGCCAGGCGACCGTG
>JAVFBZ010167006.1:0-15212 GCA_032466195.1 Katharina tunicata
GTTGGGTAGTTGGGTAAGAAATTACGGGGCTTGTGAAATGGGGTTGGGGAATGGGGTCAAAAATTACTAGGGTTGAGGAATGGTGTCAAAAATTACGAAGACTATGTAAAAACTGTATATGCTTCTACCTTGCCAATACTAATCAGGTGTTAGATACAAATACATACAATTTACAATGAGAATTATTTTGCGCTACTCATGAAGCTATCAACTTCGCTGTCTACAGTCCGTTTTTCCAGTTCTGGTGTTTTTTTATCTACATTACAATTTACTCCTTAAAGCGAAGCCTCGGTCATTAAAGACAATCACGTGTTACAATAAATTAACATTTGCATACCTATGATCTCATTGATTGGGCTGTCGTTTCAGGAGATATGAAATCAACACCTGTCTTAAACCTTATTATTTGATATCTTTATCTCGCACCTGTTCATTGTTACGTAACTATGATAACATCTGCAGAAAAAACTATACATCGATATTGTTATACAAAGAATGGTATAGCATTCTTATGTTGAACAAAATTACATATAAAAACGTGGGTTACAAATTTGCGTAACTCAGTGGGTTACTTGGATCATTTGACGAACAGGAAAGTTTGTCTGGTTATCTGGTGTCTTGAAAACTTGTAGAAGTTTTCTTTATAAGCAGTAAATTTGAAGAAAAGTGACGATTTAGTCCGCCTGATTTGGCGTCCAAACACTTGACTCGTTGTCCACTTTAAAACAAATAAGACTAATCATCATGTCAAAAAAAAAAACAATTGCTTAAAGATATACATAAAAACACATCGTAAACTGAATGCTGTTGAACCATATTCAAACAAAACTAAAATGTTGCGAACACAACTTCACAAATTAATCCAGTTCATAACGGCCCAAAGTATATTACAAGCCTTCACAAATGTCTACCTATGAAATGGTCTATACTAACCGACTAAAATTACTTATTATTATAGTCGTAATTTAAATAATATCGATTTAAGTGTCAACATTATATATTTTGACTTCTAGCAAAGATCATAAATCGTTCAAAAATCGCAGGTGGTTGGGTTTGGAGTCCTGTGCCCTGATGCTCTCTGAGCTAAGGGACACAGGTAGCCGATTTGTTGTGGTGTCCTGTTTTGTTACTGTTATGTTAATGTTTTGTCCTGTCTTGCATGTTGCCAGTGTCGTTAACGGTGGTTTCCTTAACCGATTGCGCTGACACGCCGTCGTATAAGTGAAATACCCTTGAGTACGGCGTAAAACCACAATGAAACAAAAGCAATTGTTCGAAAATCAGATAATTTCTTTAAAACAGATAAATAAATAAGCAACTATATAAGTCAAAAGATATATTGGAATTGACATTTGAAAAAACTATAGAATATGCTTTTAAAGTACACCTGCATATACCGAATTTAATTGATTGTCCTTTGTAGTCTGTATATGCACCCTAGATTTATTGATCCATATACTCATATATTTTCCTGGATGACCCAGACAGTTGTATAATTTGTATATACGGATTTAATATGGTTCTGTTAATTCACTTTTTATAAGATATAAGATATATAAGATAAGAACAGAAGCTAAAAATAAAAATGAGAGAGAGAACTATAACAATTTATACAAAGATTATACTGGTAACTTCCGTATTTACTGTGTAATGTGTGACGGCACGTTATCGCCTTTTTCAAAAAGAGATTAGCCAAAGTTGACCTTCGTTGCTTTGTTGCTATGGAGTTGTATGGATTGTTGCCTTAATATGAAACACCATGTGGTCTTGTTAGAACCACGTTATGACTCGGTGTCTTGTCAATGTGCTGTTTCTTGTTACGGTTGTCTCGTTGTACAGTGGTATTCGTCCAATAAACGTATTGTATTGTGTTTCTGTGGTCTCATTCCACAAAGTTATTAGTCCCATGCATGTATCTTATTACTGCGATTTTGTTGAGCAGCGCTATGTATGCTGATGATGTACTAAATCGTGTTATTGTGGTCGTGTTGCACAACGCTATGTATGCTGTGAATGTACTAAATCGTGTTATTGTGGTCGTGTTGCACAACGATATGTGTGCTGTGAATGTACTAAATCGTGTTATTGTGGTCGTGTTGCACAACGCTATGTATGCTGAGAATGTACTAAATCGTGTTATTGTGGTCGTGTTGCACAACGCTATGTCTGCTGTAAATGTACTAAATCGTGTCATTGTGGTCGTGTTGCACAACGCTATGTGCGCTGTGAATGTACTAAATCGTGTTGTTGTGGCCGTGTTGCGCAGCGCTATGTATGCTGTGAATGTATTAAATCGTGATTTTGTGGTCGTGTTGCGCAACACAATGTGTGCTGTGAATGTACTAAATCGTGTTAATGTGGTCGTGTTGCACAACGCTATGTATGCTGAGAATGTACTAAATCGGGGTATTGTGGTCGTGTTGCACAACGCTATGTATGCTGTGAATGTATTAAATCGTGTTTTTGTGGTCGTGTTGCGCAGCGCAATGTATGTTGTGAATGTACTAAATCGTGTTATTGTGGTCTTGTTGCACAACGATATGTGTGCTGTGAATGTACTGTATCTTGTTGCTGTGGTCTCGTTCGACAACTTTATTAGTCCTCTGAATGTATTGTATCTTGTTGCACGACGTTATGTGTCTTTTGATGTAGTGTATCTTGTTACTTTGGTCTTGTTGCACGATGTCATGTGTCTTGTGAATGTATTGTAGCTGGTCACTGTAATCTTGTTGCATGACGTTATTAGTACTCGGAATGTACTGTATATTGTTACAATGGTCCTGTTCCACGTTATGTTCAGTGAAAGTACTGTATCTTGTTTCTGAGGTCTCGTTACACAACGTTATAAGTCCAGTGAATGTATTGTATCTTGTTACTGTGGTCATGTCGCTCCACATATATAATAGAACGGGATTTACTGAAAAACAGTGTTTTATTTATACAAACTTTCTACCATGCGTGTTCACTTAACGATTCACTTAATAAATATTTATGCAGTATTTAGCACTCATTATATGTCAAATCTTCGGTATATTGTTTGCAAGTTCATGGCCGCAATAGGGTCTGTCTAATTTACCAAGACGAAAAGTCAAAAACATATACTTCATATTAAGTAGAACTACAGGCAAATACGGCTCTGCAGATATCATCATGATGGTGATTGCTGTACTATAAGCGCATGTGTCTGACTCATAAGTAAATTACATCCATAATCAGCTGTACAAATATAACCCTATTTCTAACAGAAAATAATAAATATAGGTCTAGGTCAGCCTTGAGTAATGTCAATTAAGCTACATTATAAACTATAGTAGGCCTATCATATTTTTTTTATTTAGAGGGCTAGCGTCAACAGTTATTCATTTGACATATAAGAGGGTGAAAAGTAGCAAGTCTCCACCACATCGGAACCAATATTGGATTGCTAAATGGATTAGATTGCTGTCATTCGCGGACAGGACCACCACAATGGCACCACTATACCGGTCGAGCAACATGGTTTAATTATTTTATTTTTGATTAGTGATTAACACGTTTCTCACTTACATGCCGGCGTAGCGTTATCCGTGTATACGGTATTAAACCGAAAAGAAACTTCTTAGCGATCTCCGAAGCCACCTGGAAACAGTCCTTGGTTATGGTATATGCCAAACACTTAACGAATAGCTATGTACAGCGTAACCTGAACAATATGAAGTTCCAGTTTTGTGACATGTGTATAGTTTTATAAAAGTGAAAAACATTGGATACATCTGGGGAGCAAACTGGGGATCTTTTTCCTGCAGGACCAAAACTACTGGCCGAACTCCACGGTGTGTATATACGCCCTATATATTAAAGCGTTATACATTATTTATCTGGGACAGTTCGACCGAGCCTCCATCTGTAAAGATATGTCTATACGTGTCAATGTACGCTGTATTCGGGTTAATGTAGTGAAGTAAATATTTATACTCGGAGAGTCAAAGAGGCTATATATATTTAAGCGGATCTAACAGATTTCCCGCTTAATGTGAAAGTGAAAGGAAAGAGCTCACAAATATTTTTCAGACCGTGTTAATAAGGCTTTAGAATGATTGATTGATTAGTTTTTAACGCCGCGCTCAAGTGTATTTCGCTTATATGGCGGCGCTGTATTCCAACAGTAGACAGTGACAGAAACACAACCAAACAATGTGAAGTCACTAGTTTAAGTGTTAGCTCTGTTGGAAATATAATGTTCCTTCTGTGCTAAGTATGACAACATGTATATAAGCTTTAAACAAACTACATTTAGCCAGAGAGAATAAGGCTTTAGGATTTTACAAAATTTGCTTATATGCTTGCGATTAGCTTTTAAGTGGATTGTATTAAATTTTTCCTGGGTTGAAGTTTCATATTATAGTGTTAAGGAAAACAGACATATTTTGTTTGTATTGTCTTTTTCGATAGCTTATTAAGATTATTTATATGTGGACTTCTTTTATATCAAACATCAATCCTTCATATGAGTGAAATAATCTTAAGTACGAATGTAATACCCAATCAACAAAAAGTAATTAACAAACAAACAAACATAAGAATTAGGCTGTATGGAAATGGTACAAAAAAAGTCATCCGTGTACTTATTTACATGATACCCTTATTCTTCAACCTTTTCACCCTCTGAGATTTTTGAAACAATAAGACTTTCAGTCAGTCTAACTTTATAAATCCCAGACACAGAGGCTAACAAATCGGCTTCCATATGCCCTTTAGCTTAGGAAGCTTCAGGGCACAAGAGACTGTATCAGCACAGCTAGATATATTTTTGTATAATAAAGAAAATTGTGCTTGCCTCCACCAGATATAAGTACATGTAGGCCTACGGCTTGTATCGCCAAGCAAACATACAAATATATTCTGACTATCAGGCAGTATTGAGCAATCCTATATTTAGGATATAGTAAAGAACAGGGTCATGTGCGAAAAAACAACTTTGGTGAAGGAAACGGTTTAATGATTAAATCGATACATGGCTTTATAGTTTCATTCACAAGATTGGACGAAGAAAAACTCTTGAAATACGTTAACTGACATCTGATGAATGATTTGCTATATTTAATTTGACGTAGGTTCGCCTTTATGTAGACCTAGATTTACAGTTTGTCGGTTTGCTCCTTATAGTTTTTCTGTTAACAACCTCCGAGAAACTGAAATCACTCCATGACAATGTACTTTTATTCCGAGCTATAGCTTTGTTTGGTTGGGTATCAGTTTTACCAAGAAAACTTAGGTCGCCACTGCTATCCGATGATGGCGTCCCGTTTTTTTTAGGTCAAATTTTTTGACCACATATTTTTGACCAGGCTTTTGTTGGTCAAACAAGAGCGGCTCAAGAATGATGGGACGGGGTGACCAGGTTTAGCTTTATTACAACCCCCTTGGCGGATCAAGCGTATAAAATAATAATGTACAGTGGCGCCCTCTGTTGAATGACGTGATCAAGAGTTTACTACCCGTGTTAAAACTACATTCAACCAACCAGACTGCGTTTACAACTTTCAAAGTCAATAAGGCATCACCCAAACTACTTGATCGATAAACTCACATAAAATTTGCAAGATATTCAGGTTTCGAAAGTTGACAGAAAATGAACACAAATCCGCAACGATCAGAAAACATTAACCCTATCGCCTTTTTTTTTTTTTAAATTCAGTAGACAGTCTCTTTTATTATTGACACTCGCTCTCTTTGCGACTATAAGAGAGTATTCCCGTAATGTGCTATCTGTTAGGTAGGTGCCTACAAGTTCCTCCAAGGCAGCCGAATCAATTGCGTGACTTTATATTCTGGTTTTATACGCTTTATCCGCCAAGGG
This sequence comes from Katharina tunicata, assembly GCA_032466195.1. Lineage (NCBI taxonomy): Eukaryota > Metazoa > Mollusca > Polyplacophora > Chitonida > Mopaliidae > Katharina > Katharina tunicata. The sequence goes on from JAVFBZ010167006.1 coordinate 5,840, forward strand.
TTAATGTAGAGTGTAGTGTAGCTCGGAATTAACTCTTGGCTAGCGAAAATGATATACTACCAGACACTGGATTGCTTGATTTATTGCTCAATTGATTGGGGTTTAAAGCCGTTCTTAGGGTCATTTCACTTATATGACGGTGTGCCAACCCAATCGGTGAAGGAAACCACCTTAAACGGCAACACAGAAGACGCCACATATGATACATTTACAGGAAAAAACAGGACACCACACCAAAACGGGTTCCTGATGCCCCTTAGCGCGGAGAGCACCAGTGCACAGGAGACTCCCGACCAACCACCTGCATATTCCACTGGAATTGTATATTAGGCTTACAATTTACCTTAGTGCATCCCCTGTTAGCAACTGCTCTCTGGTTCAATCAAGGTTGAGATAAGAACAGTTTCCATAATTATCTAAGCATATTTTAATTATTTGCATTAAAATGTATACGGTTATCATTTTAAGTTATAGCATAGTAATTTTTTCCAGGTATAAATTAATGAGCATTCTCGGTTAGCCTAGACTATATTTCTTATCTTAACTATTATCAACAATGACTATAATTCGTGCAATTTCTCTACAAATTACGCTAGGAGCTACCATAAATAAGATTTATTCCCTGTGACATATGGCATTATAGTGCATAAGGAAATGTAGAATACAACCTAGTTGATACTACTTTTCGAATATTGCACAGCTCATCCAACTTACACACATATATAGATTTGCTATATACCCACACATATTTATATATTTTTGTATAAATGTAGAGAAAGAAAATTTTGCTTGCCTCCACCGGGATTCGAACTCTGGCTAGTAGGGCCTGCGCTCTAACCGACTGTGCTATAGAAGCTCACGGTAGAACTGACGAATGTGTATCCAGGTAAACGCTGAGAATCTTTCCCTACAGTATGCACTGACGCTGAAATGGTGTCTTCTTTTTTTTCTAAAAATTACCCATACAGTTTTGTTTTGTTGTTTTGAGTTATTCTGATACTCTGGTACTGACATATACATATTTATATATTTGCTAGATCTTCTTATTAGCTTATTATAACCAGCTTTTGATTTGGTTAAAAGTGGGTCAGTTTCGAGTTTATTTTGGCGTAGGATGCTGAGGTTTTAGCTAGGCTAGCTAGCTAATCATAGGATCATATCACAGTTAGACAGTACAGGACGAAAGATTCTTGGCTACAGCGAAGCGAGTCTCGTTCAAAACCACGCCAGCCATTCTAAATCCAGGATAACAAGCCCGATGACCTGACCTACTTTTGGTTCACAAACGACGTAAACAACTCTGAGGATATTAACATATTCAGCTCAGGGATGCCAACGTGCTCGATAACATGAATGAGAGCGAGGTCAGTTTTATCCAATGAACGAAATCGGTAGGCTGAGCTTGAAGCTGTGTTTATATCTAACAACGAATGAAAAGGTCTCTTTAGTTGAGTGGCGTACAGAACTCCTCCTCTTTTTCTAGCACAACAAACTAGGCCTGTGTTTCTCTAGCCGGCCGGCAGTCAGTCAGAAAGCGTGGAGAGAGCAGAGCGAAAGAACGTCGGAGCTAAATGCTACTAAATTGACTTCAATGAGAAGTTAGCGGAAATCGATTTTGAAATTTGTCAGCAGTGTGGGTGAGTAAACATGCCGAACCACAAACACCATCGAGGAAAGGCTACTCGCGAAGATATGCACAACAACAACAATAATGCTGATAATGAGCCGGCTAACGTTGAGAGAGAAGCACCGGTGATAAGGCGAGCAAACCCCCACGAACCGGCGATGCTCAAATGCTGTATGCCGTCAGCGTGCGAGACTCCAGATGAAATGATAGACGAATCCGACCCGGCAGACGCTGTTAAAGTTTTCTGTAACAACGAACAGTGCACTATGGGCAGATGGATGCATAAGTTTTGTTTTGAAACTTGGCAGGACTCAGTATTAGCGTACCTCCGTTCGTGTGGCCGGGCCAGGAGTTGGAGCGAGAAGCAGAGGCTACAAAACCTGTGGACCAAAAAGGGATACGACTTGGCATTCAAGGCCTGTGACTGCAAGTGTGGTCGGGGACATTTACGGAAAGACCTCGACTATTTTCCCAAGCCTAAACCCGTGGATAACTCCAACAGGAACAAGAAGAAAAACAAGAAGAAGAATGACAAGCCAGTGGCCGTTCTTACCTCAAATAAGGGGCCTCAAAACCACAACCACGTGGGCCATACTGCTACTACCCCGCCAACTTCAAACAATTTGACGAACTCTAACTTTTCTAACAATAATAACTTAAATCTGAACAACAATCATGGAAACCCATTGATTATTCACAAGTCTGAGATTAGAAACCGGGCCAGCAGTTTCTCTAGTACGGGCAGCAGTCCACCCAACTCGGCTGGGTCAGGCTCCCCGACCCCAATGTCACCGACGCCTTGCGGGGGTGGCTCCTATTTCAAGAAAGGCCTGCAGTTCGACTTTTTTTGTGGGGATACTGGATCGATGATGAATGGCAGCATTTTCAAACACCGCAGCGATTTCTCGGCCTTCAGTAACCTTCCACGCCATAAGCAGAACCCGTACCACATCAAGATGGAGGACGAGGGGCCCCATGGGAACGACGACACGCGTTGTTTTGTTCTGTCAAACCTAAGTTCCTACAAAGTGACGACGATTGAGTGTGTATTGTGCAAAGTGGAGTTACCAGTATTCGAGCGGTACCCTCTTATTGATGGTACATTTTTCCTGTCCCCTCAACCGTATTCTGACGGCGTTGTTCAAGTACTGGCTGACGGACGTCTACAGTACATCAACGCTGTGTGCGTCAGTTGTCTAGAAGGAGCAACTGACGTCCGATGTTACGCTTGTAAATCCAAATGGGATGGAAGTGCTCTTCTATTGGGAACCATGTACTCTTATGATATATTTGCTGCGATGCCTTGTTGTCAAAAACGCCTGACTTGTAAGGCGTGCCGTCGCGCCGTCGTCGACGTCAAATCTGGATTACCGTTTTACAGTGAATACAGCCGGTGTATAGAATGTCCTTATTGTAGACGTAAGGACACCCATTTTATCCGACCATTGTCTGAAACCTTCAACGTCAAGCAGTCTATATGGAAGTGAAGTTTTACCTAGCCAAATCATATACTATGATAATATTCAATCGCTTTAATCAATTATGGAAAATTTTGAACTTTGTTTGACGGACACCCCCGCCCCTCCTGCACATATGGTATATATAGGATGGACAAATGTTGTCAAAATCCGCACTGGTTTGATTTTGTTTGAGAAAAGCACAAACAATGTTGCAAAAGTGGTGCTTATAGATTTGACACGATACGTGTTTTACCAGTTATCACACCTTTAAAACATTGTTTCGTACTATTAAACGTGCCCGATTTGCTTAACGAATGGCAAAATATCGGAGGTTTGTGGCATTCTATTACGGCATTCAAATTGCTTGGAAAAGTTAATTTTTCTTGTTATAGAGGTTCAATTTTTACTAACAAGTTATTTTGAAATCTAGGCATGTATGTCTGACCTAATTTGATAGTGGAAATATCTGGGTCAGGTTGACCTTTTATGTTCATGACGTCATCCCTTGGAACGCTGTTGACCGTCAGCTAATTACATTTCGGTATAAGATGATACAGTCTAGCTGATGTACATATTTTTTATTTGTTTAAAATTTGTAACAATTACGTGATCTAATTACTTTTATAACAAATGATTCCAGGTTTGTTTGTGTTTTTTTTGTTGTAATTACTTAATTATTTTTTACCGCACGTGGCTATGATTCGTTTCACGTTTAAAATATATGCATCTAGCTTCAAGCGCTTTTTCGACAACCAAACGTTTGTATTTATTGTTTTTTTCGTTAAGTATTAATATTTTCTCAGCCATTTATTGTTGTATTAGAGCGATTTGAGCTTACACTGACTCTATTTTTCCTTATCTGTGCCATATTTTTGTCTTAAAATTCCATCTGAAATTTGGGATCAAACATTAACTGTGTATGATAAATGTGATCTGTGAAGTGTGATTGTTTGACACGACCTAGCATTTTTTTTTAAATTTATTTCATGACTGGATTGATAATGTTTTAAGATCGAGGAACTAGTTGCACAAAGACTTCTCTGCAGAAATTCGATTCGACTTGTCCTCCCTCGCAAGTCACTGCCAAATATCTTGAGTGAAATAAGCTTGAATTGAGGACAGTTTGCAAAGCCACTCAGATCGGCGTTCCAATTGGACACACCTGAGATTGAAATAACCTTGTACAGTTGGCAAAATCAAGTCGCTCAGATCCACGTTCCAATTGGACACACCTGAGATTGAAATAAACTTGATTACAGTTGGCAAAATCAAGCCACTCAGATCCACGTTCCAATGGGACACACCTGAGAGTGAAATAACCTTGAGTACAGTTTGCAGAATCACTTCACTCGTAATTGCTGTCATGCTGATAACGCTTCACTATTTCTGTATGTTTTTCTGTATTATCCCAATTATTGGTTGAACTTCTCTGTCACCGAGAGCAACCAGACGGGTGCGAAACTAGAAATCAGCTGAGTGAGTATGCTATGTGCAATGAGTTCTTGATCGAATATAGGAAAAACAAAAACAAAATTGTTCGATTTACTGTGAATAAATTACGAATGTTAGGAAGTGCTAAGATTTTTTGAAGATAGTTGTGGAGTCCTGTTTTCGGTATTGATAATCGTTTTGAAATAGTTTGCCGATCGACATATACAATTTTTTTCATAATGTTGTGTCAGATTTTAAACAGTGATATAAGACTCTGAGGGGTTTTAAACCACCTTGGTTATTTGGATTTTGAGTAGCGTGGCGACAAAGAGTCTTTTGGTCGCCATGGAAATTAGGATAAGAACGCTTAGCCTGTTTTGTTGAATCGTATCATGCATGGTCAGTTGTCGAAAAATAAATAGTTCTGAGCAAAATGTTGAGAAACTTTGGTCTACGCGAATAAATAACTCATTTTCGATTGTGCTGCTAATAAAAGCCTTTTTTTTTCTTTTCTTTTTTTTCCGTTCGAAATTTTGCTGCTTGTAAGACACAAATAATATACTCTTAATTGGTCATTACTGATGGCAAATCAATTATTGTATGCCTACTTTTGGAAATGTGTTGTTTAAATACCTATTCTTTACAGTAGTGGTCATACTTTCAACTTGGTCATAAGTTGTACAAATACTCAAATTGAAGTATAGATATAGTTTTGTTAAAAGTGACCTATTTTGGAAATTTGAGTTTTTTTATCCGAAAGATACGAATTTAAAACATGTCACTCTTTTTTCTGTACTTCATAATTTCATTTGTTGTAAGACCTTTCAAGCAGTGAAATTTAAGTTGCTAAAATGTGAACAGGAAAGCCAAATATGGGTTGAGCTTGTTTTTTTCTCCCCATTTCATAGATTGTTTTTATTTTGTTTGTTTCGGGTTCATTCTCCAATTGTGGAAAATACGTCGGACAATGTGCAATTTATGTTAATGTGTTGTGTCATATGTTGTTGTTGTTGTTTTACAACAAAGGTCACAGTGATGACTAAAAGTGAAAGTGAAACCGGAAACGAAAACCAGTACATGCCAAGAAGCGCACAAGCACTCTGGTGGGATTATTTTTGTTCTATTTTTCTTAATATACTGTATCCATTTCATCTGTCTCGCATAGATGGTAATTAATAAAGTATTCTTTCTAAAAATTGATTAAAAGTGTTTTCATTTTTCTTTTTTCAAAAGCAGAATTGGACGATTTTTTGTACAAATTGCGGGTTGTTTTTTTTTCAAGCCTCTTTTTGGTGGATATGGATTTTGTTGAAGGTAAAACGTTTGTTTTTGTCCCTTGTACTGGCTGTCAATGATATTCGTTTGTATTTTAAAATTATTACTGAAAACGAACTTAGCATTTTCTGTCTGGTTTCCGCGGGTGGTTGGATGGAGGCTTCCTGTGTCCTTGTGCTCTCTGAGGTAAATGGCATAAGGAACCCGATTTGTTGTGTTTACCTGATTTCTGTCCTGTCAATGTCCTGTGGTGTTTTGTGTTTTGTCAGTAGAGCTAAGGGTGGTTTCCTTCCTCGATTGGTCTGGCACGCCGTCATATGAGTGAAATAACAGTAAGTACGGCGTAAAACAATCTGTACTAAGACGTACGCCTAACTGACTGGCAAACCGTCATGCGAGTGAAATAACCTTATACGTAAGTGCTACGTAAATCCAGATCGTAGATACACACGTCCTGGAAAGCGTGGATACACACGTCTTGGAGTGCGTCAACCCAGATCGTAGATACACACGTCCTGAGAAGCGTAGATACACACGTCTTGGAGAGCGTAAACCCAGATTGTAGATACACGCGTCCTGGAAAGCGTGGATACACACGTCTCGGAGAGCGTCAACCCAGATCGTAGATACACATTTCCTGCAAAGCGTAAACTCCTCATGCCTACACCAAGAATCGAACTATGGGTCTTAATTATTTTTATATGGTAAATATTTGTTCTGTAGATTGAGTGACAGAGGTTCTCCATAGCATGCTGTCCATTTCTCCCCAGGGTAGGGCCTATACGCTGCTTGAAATTAGTATAGTGTGCACTATCGTGCTACGGAAAGCATTTATATGATCGGGTACATCGTATGTATCTTTGTGTCGTCTGAATAAGTAGTTGAACACAAATTGTTTCAATAATAACATTGATCTATTCATTATACAAGAAAAGGATAAATCCCTGTACAAACAGTTTCGTATGCTTGTTGATATTTGTAAGAGTTCGTGTCTTTAAGAAGATTACATCTAAAATATTGCGCAACTGTCATATGTATCGATTCATTTTTCTGGGTCAGGGATAATAAGTTGTGTCAGCGAATAGTTGAAATGACGAACATGTAATCGAAGATTCGAAGTATCTATATAATTATATGTATAGTATAAGCATTTCTATAGAGGTTATTTTGGTAGATTGGTAACAGTCATTTTCTCTGAAGATGTGTAATAAGACTGTTACATCAGGTTAAGAAGCTTATATATGGTAAGACACAATACACTGCTGAAAATTTCCGATGGTTGCCTCCAACATTAACCACTTTAGTTATTTAGTTTGCGAGATTGGAATTTCTTTTTCGCCAATGAAAGGGACAAAAACAGCTTTCTTTTTATCTTTTTTTGGCAAGATAAGTGAATGTGTCATAATATACCAAGCATGTAAATACAAATTTACAGTTCAAGGTAAATATACGATAGTGCCAAGGTATTTTTTCATAGATAAAGCACGTTGAATGATTTTTATATTGAAATGGATTGCTTCGTGAGTGTACCATATGGTCGCCAGGTTCGTCAGAAAAAGTCGTTTCGTGGACGAAAATAATGAGCACCGTAAGGCAGAAATGTAAAATATATACAGTCAAGTCCGGGTGTTTTGGGGTGAAACCCACAGAAGAGTGTATTTAATTGTTGGGGCCCTTCGCGGTTATATTACAGTGGGTTGAGCAACACCTTTGCTAAACAGGGCAGACTGGCCCAGATTCTCCTTAGCGGAAAACTGTTTTTCCAGCGAGCTATCGGCTGAGCATTGATTTTTGCTTATGGAGTGCCTCGACCGCTAATGTAAACCGAGACAGAAATAGCCAGGATCTGGGTCAACTTTGTGTACAGCTCACGAGGAGCCTTTCTGGCCGAAAGCCCTGACAAATAACTTGTTTAATCTGCCAGAAACTTGGGCTGAAATCCAACTTTGATGCCGGCTATATTCTGTGGCCGAGACACAAGCCAGGCAAGTCAGCTTTTAGATATATAAATAACTATATGGTGGATAGGCTGTTCTATGCTCTGATGGGATTTATGGTCAACGTACCATTTTCAAGTTTTGTACAGTCAAGCTATATAGTTCTTTAACTTATTTTTCTTGTTGGGCGCTCAAGGGAAAGAGACCAGAGCCATAGATTGCTTGTCACGGTTTGTTGATATTTAAATTGAGTTTTCTATAGAGCGGGGTGCTTTATAGCTTCATGCATGCGTACTAGGACCTAATATGTATTATATTAGGCATATTAGGCCCCAGCTGAAATCGATTGTTTGTTTGTTGATAAGTGACTTCAAGGTGAGTTTCTTCTACCACTGTGCTAACACGCCTCCATGCGAGTGAAATAATGTTAAGAACAATAGAGGTGTCACTTTAGAAGGTCGTGTCACATAAGACACCAATACCATAATAGTTCAATGGCCTAAGTAGCCGATAAGGCATGGAATACCCAGACTGTTTGAGTTAACCGTGTTTATGTTTCCACTCAAATATGCAGTATTCAAACGCTGTGTAACTTCTTATACAGTTAGTCAGTTATATGAAGAACTGTGCGTGTTTGTAACAAAGACTTGGAATGTGATGCCTGGTGTCGATTTCTCAAAGCGCTGTAAAGTTAAGTCCTGATTTCGATGCTGTAGAAATATAAATATGATTGGTGTTGAAAGCCGTCTTGAAGGTTATTTAACTTATTGGACGTTTTTTGGCGCCAATATCAGTTGTGTTGCTAACGGGGAAACAAGCGGAATCCACATTCTAACCAACACCACCTTTTAATATTAAATGCTTCGACACAATTTATTTCTCCAATCTACACCGCATAATCTATAACCGACATATCAGATATTTCATAAATATTAGCTTTGTATTCTTGGAATTCGAGTCCAGTCTTTTCTCCAATCTCGAGAAGAAAATTCAAGTCGAGCCTGAATATGTTGTGGAGGTCATTTCTGTTGAATAATCTGGGTCGACAGAAAATGTTTCGCCCACGCCTTGGTCCAGCTATGATTGATAATAGCAAGATTGAAATGAGTGCGTGAAACGTACTTTTTTTTTACGCGTACCGGTATTTAGTTGGGTTTTTTTTAACTGCTTTTCGATTGTTTGCGGTAGGCTAACAGTTGGGCTTCAAGTTGCACTGGAAACATAATGAGTTGGAAAACATTTAGTGCGGCGCCCTTTATTGAGATAAATACATATAAAATTAGAAACACTGGCAGCAGTTTCAGCTCGATTGATCTCCAGGCTCTGATTTCCGGTGACTTTTATATTGATGAGTGTGGCCTTGTGTGTGTGAATTTCTCCATGGCAACCAACTTACGTCATTTCCAGACGACGGCATACTTTCGGTTTCTTGTCTTTGAAAAATGCTTCGGGTGGGCTGATAAAGTTATTTATTGCCGATTGCCTACTACTCTTCCCCGAGACATTTCACACCACCAGCTGAGAATGATAACCGATCAAATACTACCTTTATATAGCCTCTGTTGTTTCGTTCTAATAGGTCTACCTAAAGTCCAAACGACGAAAACGGTACTGCTGCTAGCGATCTGCCAAATCTATATTCA
>JAVFBZ010167017.1:0-37229 GCA_032466195.1 Katharina tunicata
TTTCCACATATGTTAAAAATAATTGTACATATGTTGAATTAGATATTTATTTAAATATATACAAATCTTTTTCACATCTGTAGAAAACAATTCAACATATGTTAAAAAGATTTTTACATATGTAAAATAAACATTTATTTAACATATGTAAAATTCTTTTTAACATATGTTAACTAAAAGGGGAGTGGAGCTCTTTTGTACATATGTAAAATAAATTTATATAAACCAGCAATTACTCACTTCTCCCTTGCAGCCTCGATTTCGCAAATTATATTGCGCCAAAAGTTTAAAAGAGATAGCCATTGCAAGCTAGATATGGCGGATGATACAAGTCGTGTCGTTAACAAAACGTCGCCTACATGCGACATTTGTAATTTTCCTCAGTTAACGCGCCATTACACGGGATTACACAATTGGGACAAATCCTTACTCAGCAACTGTATTGTGTGGAACTCTTTTCTACATATGTTAAATACAAGTTTATTTTTCATATGTTAAATTCTGTTTCACATATGTAGAATAAATACTTTATTTAACATATGTGGAAAAGATTTCTACATATGTAGACTACTTTTTAACATGTGTAAAATAAAAGTTTATTAAACATATGTGGAAATCTTTTTCACATATGTGGAAATCTTTTACACATGTGTTAAAAAGATTTCCACATATGTGCAATAATCAGAGAAGTGATAAAAGGGCTTGTCATAATCCGTTACCTAATCGGCTTTTGTTAACTGAAATCTACTTTCAGTAATACAAGAGTTGACATTATTGCGATATACTTTCTCAATCCATAGTTAACGCATGTCTGCTATATATGTTTAGGTATTACACAGGCTCAAAATGCAATGTGGAAACATCAAGTATTACAATGAATTGGTGGTATCGGAGGCTCATTGGCGATTTAACACCTCCCTTTAAGGGTTGTAGGTTCGATTTTCCCTGCAGTGTCAGCTTGTTAATTTTCTAATCTACAATCTGTCCAATCTAAAGGAATGTGATCGCCAAAATACGAAACACTGTTTAAGGGCGCTTTCTAATCGACACGAAATGCCAGTAAATGCGCCGTGGGCAGGTGTGTTATTGTGTCTACGGTTTATCCCAAAACTAGACGGAAGTTAGATTCCGATTTATAAATCAAAGGGTTTTAGTAAAAAAATAGCACGTACTAGTTCGTACGTAAAAGACAACTTTTAGAAGTAGCATCACCCGAATGAAGGATTGCAGTCGAATTTGAATACAGGCAAAATTAATTCCCTTCCTGGCAAAACGCATTATTTCGGATAAAAGTATTATAGAATAAAAATTTGTTCGTGGAAGGCAATGATATCAAACCACATTACTTCCTCTAAAACCCCTAATTAATTAGATGAATAAAGCAATTATTTTACTTTCAGTGAAAATGAATCCGTTTAAGTGGTAGAAAACAGATCTAAAATCGTCGACCTGCTCACGTGAATATTTAACGTTAAGAAAGAAATCAGGCGGTATTATAACAGAGATTGTTGAAAAAATATTTGGTGTCCTTGGTGATCCTCCTAACTCTTTCTTAGTACCCTTCTTGAAACCGCTTCTGGGAGATCAACACATTTATCTCCTTGATAGAAAAACTCTATGCAGACAGATTTAGCGAACATAAAGGCGGCTTTCATAGAATACACTTTCATGTTGTCATTAAACTGATAAAAAATAACCTTCTGAGTTCGCACATAGTACAAACTTAACTCACTTTGTGTAACGTGTGTGAAGATAGAAACAACTATCTGATCAATGGAAAATAAATCAGTAAAAGACGGTACATCAGGCCATTAAGACCAACAACTATTATTCTTAGATTTTGGTCTCACCGATACGATGTGAACAAGCTTCCACTTGTACGAGGGCCGGGCTATTGCACAGTTGATTGAACTTTGGACTGTTGAGTCAAATAAATTGTACCCGGTATAGGGTTTTGTCGACCTTAAATATGAACGGGGATTTTTCGATGGCTGTGGTTAACGCAGGATAGTTGTTAAGAGGTTGCTTTCCAGTCTTCCAGCATACACCTTCACCGCACAGTCATCAAATAAGTCAATCCATTGGGTACCACGTTAAACACTAATAAACTAATAACATTTGTAAATATTGTTACACGAGTCCAAAATTACACTAACTCAACCACACATACACATGCAATTAAAATTGTACATGACTTGTTGGTCTAGTTGCTAAAACCGTTTTCACTATAGAACCAAATTAAAGGTACTATACCGCAGAATTTCAGCCAAAAATAGACTGAAATTAAGGGGCACTCGACATTCTGAAATTAATAAGCATTCAGAAAATATCAACCTAGAGAATGTGAGATATACCGGATTAAAATAATAGAAAAGATGAAAAATCTATAATGCCTGTCGCTTAGAAAATATAGACACCCCGTTTTAATTCGTTTCTGTAGATTTTTGGCTGAAATTCTGAGGTATATAGTACCCTTAAATTGTGTTGTGTTCTACTTTGATTGTTGGCTAACCAGGGATTACAGGGAAGTGTTGTGTTTTGTAATGTGGACTCATTTGCACTAACACGCCCAGTTTAGGCGCAACCAAAAGTATAAATCACTGTCCATAAACCAAGTTACTGGTATGCAATGTCACATACATGGATATATTTGAGGTCACTGGAATTTCACGTAGATCCTGTGCGAGTATGATGAGGAATCTAGCATCATTTCATACACACAGTCTTTCAATGTTTGCTCAAATTCCTCGCTTGACCTGTGACGAAACATTACAAGGTGCCACAACACATTTTCGCGTGTGTTGACATTGACTGTGTTTCGAATATCATGGTACAGACGAGTTAGGTGATAAGAACGGTGTTTATTTGAAGAATATTTTTCTTCACTAATAGCATTTAATCAGTGCATGGTGGGACAACTCTGTTGACAAAGAAACAGGGGTCTTTTAATGTTTTGTCTCTTTACCGAAGGGCCGTTTCTGGGATTGTGATAGGATTAACGCGAGTTACCAAAGTCAGCATTGTCTGAGTAATCTTTCATCATCACTATCAACAATTATACTGACACGCCATGAACAACTGCTGTGTATTTTTAATTTAATTTTGTTTAGTTTCACTGCTGAAAATCTTTCAGTTTTACCTAGACATAAATGCGTGGATGGACTGACTAAATAACAATGTTGGTTTCCCTTTTTGTGGCAACGTTTTGATCAGAAAATTCACAGTTAATCATCTTCTGCTTTTTTTGTTTTATACCAAACAGAAACAACTCAATGCAGTATAAGATGAACGGCGAAAAGAGTTACGTAACTAGAGATGATCGATAGCACTGCAGAGGGTTGCCGTTCCTGTTGTGGAAACTCGACTTGAAGAGTGGACATATAAGCCCAGTACAGACTGAAGGATTTAAATAGTTCACCAGAAACGGCTAATTGCTAGTCAGAGGGATTTTCTTGGCCTGGAACTGTTAAAATAAAGGGGCGGTTGACATGGATGGGTGTTGATGGGTGTTATGTCCACAGTGTGCCAAATGAATGTTATCGTGGCTTTAACCGTTTTGTATTAAATGTCACAGTTCAAAATAATTCAGTTTTACGTAGACCTAAATACGTAGATGGAAATGCTGACTATAAAACAATGTTTATTTCCCCTTCTTGCTCAAAAGCTGCAGCATTATTTATATTTCCACTTGAAAACAAATGATGTAGTATTCGAAGAAAAGCGAAAAAAGTTATGTAATAAGAGATGATCGATAGCACTGAATATGGTTGCAACTGAGGTGGAGGACACTCGACTTGTTGAGTTGGTATATCAGCACAATGTAGACCGAGCGATTGTCGATAATTCACCATTATCTCGCGAAACAAAACTTTTCAAAATCACGCAAGCGCTGTTAATTTTTTGTCACGTGATCATGTTCGCTGGTCGTTCGATGCGGCGAAAAAGTGAGTTTGAACTGCTTTAACTTTTTTGAGGTGAATATTGGTGCAAAACAATTAGATGTCAAGAATTAAGTCACATGGCATAACAACACTTGCTTTGGCAAAATGGCCACCATTGACATTAACTTGGTACAACACTTGACGGATAACAGTAGCAGGAAATTTACTAACCTTGTTAATTTAGCTACTGTAAGTCAGCAACAATCACAGCAGCAGTACAATCTCAGATTAACACCAGCCATTTTTAAAGATCCCCGTAAATACATGTGAAAATTCGTAAAATCGCTGCAGCTAATGTGAAAGTGGAAAATATAAATTCACGGCGAAAAATTTCACTTCGAACGAATATATTCGCCCAGTGGAAAACCTGCTTAAAAAAACGCAGTTGTGTCACTAGAAGCACTGTATAAGTAACTGCATGTATGACAAGGATTTTTTCGATATGTAGCATAAGAAGTGATGTCGGTCTTACTACGCGTTTTAGAGCATGAACGTATCGTGTTCGGGTGTGGTGTGGACACATTCACCACGTCCAGTGTAATGAGCACACTCATCTCTCTGCATGTATATTCAATCAATGTTAACAAGGGAGAAAATGGATAGCGGCATCGGTGCGTATGGAATGGTACTAAATTTCAACCACCCTCTCGTGTGATTGAATCTGAACAGAAATTCATCCGTTTGTGACATTGCATATCTGCATTTTTGTTTATGCCCAATGGCTTATATACTCAGCGTGATCGCACATGAGCTGGCTTCGTTTTTGTGGGCACATTGATGCTTGGTTATCAAACATTAAAAAACAAACAAAAATAAAATAAAACAAACAAAAACAAAACAAGTTAATTCGGTTCTCAAGAATTAAGGAAAATATTGGGCGCAATCAACTAGCCACAAAGGTGCCGAGCTGATAGTAATCTATGGGACAAGCGCTTCGTCTACCGATAGCTGTAGTCTCTTGGCGTAATTCACTCAAGTCCTATCGATCCGCAAGCCAGGGATTCGTCAGCTATATTACGAAATGTTTCTTAGCCACTCAGCAACAAGGGAAAGCGAGAGCGAGCGAGCAAAGGGAAAGCAATGGAATGCGTCGTCAACCAACATCTGTACATCTTACCTGGCCACACTGGCAGCTGAAGTTGATGAAACGTTCGCTTTCAATGGGATCTAGGCAATAATGCAGCCAAAGGGAATCGATCCAATATGACACTTGATGATCTTCATCTGGTTTGGAATAATATGACCGGAATGATCAGAACATAATTATACAAAAGATAAAATGCCTGACGGGATATATAATATACTGGATAATGTATAAGAACAGCAAACAATCACTTCATATTGATGTTTGATTTTTAGAATACAGACATAATCAATTGATGGTGAGATAAATATTTTATTATTATGTGATTAGTGTTTAATGTGGTGCTAAAAGGTATTTCACTTATAATACGGGTTGTGAAAACCAATCCACGATCGCCGCAGCCACCTGGAATCTTATTTTATATACCCATAATAGGGGCACGAAGCTACAGTAAAGAGTTAATATGGAGTAAAACCAACTGTGCTACAACTCGGTCCGTGTAGATGTTGAAATATTGCTCAAATCGTATCGGTGGAACAAAAATCAACGAATAGTCCAAAAAAGCTAAGCTTTTTTAATGGTCTGATGAACTATAGTTTTAAATGATTCTTTGTTTCATCCCGGTGCCACATTGATTGGGTTGGCCAAAGGTTTTGTCTATATTAACACGCTCAAAACAAAGTGTGTTAAGTTTGTACCCTTAGTGAACTGGAAAGGTTATCCTAAATAGGGTTAAAGACAACGTGGAAGAAGCCAGTACACTATATGCAAGCTGCCATTATGTTCGGTAAATCTGTCCGCAGAGAGGTGTTTTGTCAGGAAGATAAATGAGTTCGCCTCCCAGAAACGGTTCCAAGAAGAGTGCCAAGAAACAGTAACTAGGGTCACCCTGACACACCGCCCATTGTTTCAACAACGTCTACTTTAATATCGAAAAGGTTAGCAATATATATTTTTTTTAAGTTAGGAAACAAAATACAAATTTTACCCCAATGAAACAGAAATCAACAAATAATCATTAATAGTTATGCGTCTTCATGCTCAATATATCGTCTGTTTAAAAGGTTAGTTTGTTTAAAGCGTGCATGCGTCTGTCTTGACACACGTAACATAAAGTGTTTCAAGTCTGTTCTTTCTGTGAACTCGACAGATTATTCTAATAGGATTAGAGGACTACATGTAAGTAGCAAGTACATTCTATGAAATCCGCATTCATGTTCTGCAAATATGTCTGGAGTAAGTGTTTGTTCGTCAGAAAGATAAAATAGCTCGTCTGTCAGGATCGGCTTCACGGCGAGTGCCAATAAACCGTAACGAGGGTCAGCAGGGGTCACCAAACATTGTGTCAAATCCCTGATTGATTGATTGGTGTTTAACGCCGTGCTCAAGGATATTTCACTTATATGTCGGCGGTGCATTCCAACAATAGAAGCTACTCTTAACACAACCACAACATGTGTAGTCACTTTAGTGTTTTTGCTTTCGGAAATATAATGTTCGTCCAGTGTCAACCCTTTTTTCCAATAGGGTGATTTATCTGCGTAAATTAAATAACAGACTGTGTTGGCTGGGCACTTTAAATCTGTTTCATCCATTTAAACGGATTAATTTTCACTTGAAGCAAAATAACCGCTTTGTTCATCTGACAAATTAAGATGATCATTCCTTATGTGGATTATTATGTTTCAGGTAAGTGTTATAAAGTGTGCAGCGTTCAGAAAGTAACCTTTAGCAGTTTGTGTTATTTTTGCGACAGATTCTACTTGAGCAATTTGCAGGCCGCGACTGACGCCGGAAACTAACCTACAACCCTCATTGGCCATGATAATGGCGCATTATGTGCTAATTGTGAATGTGAAAATATTTGATAATAATGCAAAATCACCCGTTACTACACACGCACAGTTTTCATTTAATATAAACCGCCCAGAAAACCGATTACAAGATTTGCTGAAAACTAAATTTTGGGAGACGGGTTGACAAGATCCAATTTGACTAACATTGAATTAACTTGAAATAGTCTGATTGTGTAAGAGTAGCTATTTACTCTAGGAATACACGTATGTCATACAAGTGAAATGATACCATCTTGTGTATTTATCAGGAACCAACGAACAGAAACACTGTTTCAAAAATCACGTTGGTCTGTACGTCTCTTTTAACACATTATTTGTAACCGTCTCCTCATTTAATGTTCAACTCGACCTTCAGGGAACTCAGAATTTGATTATAATTCAGGTTGATTACTACACGGAAATAGCGGCTGGATCACATGAAAGGCGGCTTTCCTTTTTTGGAAAGGAGGCTGCAAATAGATTTTTTTTTTAGAAAAGAAAAATGAGTTAAGAGCGCGCCAATAAACCGGGCGCCGCTACTAGAAATTACGTCAGCAGTTTGCTTCAAGGCTCGAACGAATCACCTAAAACTCAAGACTTGGAGTTTAATTCCAGTCACTTCCCTTAGTTATTATTGAAGCAAAATCATGTTTCATCCATCCCAATAATGGAAAAGGACACTTCTGTAGGATACCATCGCCTAACATCAACGTCGATTTTATAGTTATGATTTTGCAAAGAATGGGTATTCCATGAGAACGACCTATGTATTTTTTGTGAAATACTTGCTATTATCTGTAGTGTAGCATTAGGCGCCATGTAGCCTTAAATACATTTACAGAATTAGTATCTTTAACATCCATTATCATATCTGTGAGTTGATTTGAATTGAATTTAATAATTTATTAACAAAAATTCAAAGAAAGCAATAAGATTACAATTACATGGAGGGAATGAAACTCACTTTGATCCATCCCAGTATTCTATATGCGCCCTTGGGCATTGGTTTCCGCCTTATCCTAAAGAGGTATGTTTTCAGTTATTAGTTTTATTCTGTGCTTTGCAATAGTTCCAATTGACCCATTACTGCGCCTACTTTTCATTTAACAAAATCAGACCAGAAATGGATTGAACAATTTGTTGGAAACATGATCCAAGTTGATTCAGATTGTTTTTTTTTTTTCTGGTGGTGTATAAGCTTTATACAATATTGTAATAAAACTATGGCATTGATACAAACAGCACTGGGACAATATAAAACGAAGTCTTGCCGCTAGAAGCACTATAATGAGTTACTATGACGAGCCTTTTGATGTGTATCTTAGTATGCGTTTTACGGCATTGACGGGTTTATTGTTTACTCTCTGATGTCGGACAAAACTGTATGTCCTAATTACAGATCATTGGCCAGCTTGTTGTGGAGAGTGTGTGTGGTAAGAGGGGGGGGGTTGTTGGATGCTGAGCAGAACCACCAGAAAACCAAAGACCTTCCGCTGGTAGCTGGCAAACCAGCCAAGAGACAGTAATTGACATATATTTACTCAGATATGGACACTTCGCCAATACTAAAACAACTTCGATTTGGAAATGCATGTAACGATTGTAACTGCTCTCCTACATTGAATCTAGAAGACCGATCAGTTTTTCAAATTCACATTCAGGGCATGGCAGAATCACTAGTTAACCAATATACTTTAATTGCCCTGAGGGCTTTATCAAATTCAAGCGTATGCTAATTCAAGGGGACTAATTAGTAGGGGTGGTTTTCATTTTTTGTCAAGGTTCATTGATTAATGTTGCTTTGTTTGATAATATTTTGTAAACGTGATAACATCTGGCTTAACTTTGATTGCTTGTTTTACAGGCATTAAGATAGCGTGGCGTTTTGCAGTGTATGTAAAATTCTGTAATTCAAACGACGCAGCCCAAAAGTCACTTCGAAGTTAATACAGCGCACAACGACTAGTATGATGGGCCAAGTGTGCCATAAGTCGACAGCTTATTGCGTGGGTGTTTAAAATTGACTAGGTGTTTAATCAGCCGACCAAATTGCTTTATTTTAAAAGAAAAAAGAAAATCTTTAAAATTATTCTACGTATGAATCTCTGTTACAAGTCGGTCTATCTGATCTATAAGTTTCATGTAAGACATTTCAATTGACGTGTGATCAAATAGTTTAATGTGTAAGAAAACTATTCAACACGTAACAAAATGTACTGGAAACGAGCTAACAATCACCGGAAACGTCTGGTTCTTAACCTGCCAATTAAAGGGCTGGAAATAAGCTTTTCTACATGACAGATACTTACTTCCAGCCTTGTGATTGGCCGGTGTACTTTGTGGAATGGTTTTCTTAGACGTCAAACGATTTGATCATACTTCAGTTGCAATGACTTACCGTCACACTTTTTTCCAGACCCGTGAATTATTACCAAAGCCACTTTAGATTAGATAAATGTATGTGTGAAGGAGTTTCTTACGAGGTAAGACGTTTTGGTTCAAAATAAGGCGATCTGATTAGCTGATTTAGTGCCTAGCCAATTGTTAGTACATACTTGGAAAGGCGTACTATAGCCAAGAAAATTTTATCGCACGCTCATCTTGGTTTCTGGTGAATTATTAACAAACCCTCAGTCTGCATTGTGCTGATAAGTCCACTAATCTCGACTCATCACGTGGACTTTCTGCCACAGGAACTGAAAAAACTCTGCAGTGCTATCGATCATCGACCGTCGGCCAAGAGACAACAATTTAAGAAGATTGCTGTGTTACTACGTCCACAGATATTTTTCTTATTTTTTGCGATTTGTTTTCCGAAGTATACTATTCAAACAAATGCCGCCCTTATCTAGTCATCCATCTCTACTTCGATATTTAAAATCCAATCAATGCTAACACAATAGACCATGCTTAGTGGCGTGTCCACATCCACAGCCAAAGTGTATGGAACATTCGCTTTCGGTTGGACAAAGCCATACTATCCAGCATGAGAGACACATCTTTGTATGTCACTGGATGGGTTCCTTTCTATGTGGTATTATCAGAAGGGAGACCACAATGCTAATAACGATAAAATGACTGAAATAATATATAATTCTATAAATTGTTTCAGAATGACGAAGAATCCCTTCATAGTGTTTTTCGATAAAAACAAATCAAAACACTAATTTTTCGGAATTTTGTTGTAGATCTCGCTATGTACTTTATTTTTATTAAATCGTATTTATGAAATATTTGTTCGAATCTTGTTGAAAATTAAGTAAAATGTTTAAGTTGGGATAGCTGGTACAATTTTCAGTGCATGTGCGATTGAGTTACTTAGTTTTGACTTTGTGTAACATGGTTTTGTGTAGGTGAATTATTTTAACAATCAACTAGGCCCAAGCACCATCCACCTTTGCACACATAAAACAGACTGTTTCATGGTTGTCCTTTCTACGAACAGGAAAGGTTATTTTAATTAGGTTGAAAACAACATCTAAGGAGCAAGTGCACTAAATGAAAGCCGTATGTATTTTTGGTGAATGTGTCCTTCAGAAAGATAAATGAGTTCGTCTCCCAAAAGCCGCTTCCAGAAGAGTGCCAACAAATTACACCTTGACAAACGTAACATTGTTTTACCATCCTCTAGTTTAATAGCGTGATTTATCTTTGTACAATAAATACTTCACCGTGCTGGCTGGAGATTTTAGGTCTGTTGTCAACCACTTTAACGGATTAGTTTTCATTTAAAGTAAAATAACCTCTATATTCGTGTGATTAGTTAAAGGTTTCGGAAGGAAGAAATATGGCGTGATTCGATTGCTTGACCCGAAGAAACTTTTATTGTATAATAGTTTACTAAGACAGGTTCACCAGGAAGGCTATTTATTTCAGCTATTTTTTACCAGAATCCGTTATTTTTGGTGATGCGGCTTTTACAAGTAGTTTTACTGTGGCGTTTTTGAAGTGTTAGAACGGACATTTCCCATGTTCGTTGGAATGAAATTAATTTCAATGTATTCAAAACTGACTGCAATACTTTATAGGACATTGTGTAGGCGACGTGGCGTTCATAACTTATTTTACCTATAAGGCGATTTGTTCTAAAAAAAATATATAAAAAAAAATGATATTTTAATTCTAGAAGTGCAGGTTGATTTTGTTTGCTTCACAGAGTTTTTGACCATATCAAAATCTGGTTTGCGTTTAGTTTTAGACTAAAACGTGAACACAATGGAGAGCCTTCCCGGAGAGCCTTTACTGGGCATTAGTTTTTGAATTTGTATGTTTCAGGAAATTACAATACATTTTGTGCTACTTAGAACATTAACCTATAACACTTTTTTTTTTATTTTTACGATCACACTCCTTTAGATTGGACAGGTCCCAGTTGAGACAGTTTGCAGGAATAGACTCAATGCGAATGCAAACCTCAGCGAAAGGTTACTGAATTGCCAATGAGCCACTGATAGCACAAATGATTTGCGACTATGAAATTTAACATATATTTGACAATACTATAAATTCACCCATTCCTGCGCACACTCAGTTTTTATTTAGATCAAGAAAAAAAATGACAACATAACACGACATTGTGTTTCGATAAGAACTATTTTGGTTTAGAAGAGTTAAAGTAACACATGTGGCTGCTTCAGTGGTAAATTCTATATTTTAACATGTCCCTTCATTGCCACTCTTTTCCCAGCGTTTGTGTTCCTCGCTGGTCATATTGAAACCAACCGTAGGAAAATAAAAAATGCTTTGAAATGGTCGTTGCGGATTCACCCAAGCTTCTCTGACTGAAAGCCAACTGTAAGTAAGAAAATAACAAACGGTTTGAGATGGTCGTTACGGATTCACCAAAGCTTCTCTGACTGAAAGCCAACTGTAAGTAAGAAAATAACAAACGGTTTGAGATGGTCGTTACGGATTCACCCAGGCTTCTCTGGCTTCAGGGCAGGATGTTTAGAGCTCGCATTCCACCGTCAAATTTAGCATATTTTCAACAGGTCAACTCCTAAATTTGATTATGTTATTGAAATGTGTCGCTATTTACCGTAGGCATATACCGATGTCAAGGAAGTGAAATGATACCATCCTGAATAAGTGCCAGTAACAGACAACCAGATTCACTGCTTTTGAACGTTAAAACTCTACATCCGGGTGTCACAGATCACCTCAGCCAGTACGTCTATTTCATACGTTATATTTAACCCATTTTATGTACTTCTCGACCTAAAGCGAACTTAGAACGTGATTATAATTAACGTTGGTGGCTACATGGAAATAGCGATTGGAGCACAAGAAAGGCACCTTTCTTTTTTGTAGAAAGGAGTCTGCAAATAAATTTGTTTTTTTTTTCGGATAAAGAAGAGAGTTTCTGTCTCAGAGGTTGGATCTAGAAGTCTGCCAATTAACAGTGACGGAACTTAGCAGGTTGCATCCTCTATTATGTCAGCAGTTTGTGTTAGACCCAAACTTATCTATGTACAGGAAATATCTAAGACTCTCGACTTTTTACTTCTAATTTCATTTCCGTCCCTGAAATATCTTTATAATAAAAACAATGTTTTATTCAATCAAATAATATAGTATTTCTGTAAGACGACACCGGTGAAGGATACATTCGCCTAGCATAAACGTTATTGAAAAGGCACCTTGCTGGACTCGTTACTGTTCGAAAGAACTCATAACAGTTGATGAAAATGTAGCCGGTCCTGGTAGCCGATTTTTTTAGTCGTCCTCACCTAATTCCTGCCCTTGTTTCCTTTTTACTTGGTCTTTTGTCAGTTGCCTGTTGTCAGTGTTGTTAAGGGTTGTTTCTGTCACACGTTGGGCGGATACGCCGTCATATGAGTTAAGTGAGCATACCTACGTCCTAAAAAAGGTAGCACTCAAACAGATTTGTCGCATGCAGATTGAAGTGAAGTCGGCCAATGATAAGAAGACTGCTTGCCTATCTCATTACATGGGACTCGCGCCGGTTCGTATTTGTATGTTTCCCAAGGCCTTGCTGCACGCGACGAGAACACGCTCTTCTTTGAATTTCGAATCGCAGCGTCTTTAATTTATTTCTGAAGTATTTCTCGTTGTTTCTGTATTGTCTGGTGAATTTCCCAATTGCCATTCTTATATCAAGCCAATAAGTTTATGCCAGCTACTTAATCATTTGTCGAATATTTATTTAAATTGTTGTTTCTACAAGTCTTCCATATGCATGCTCTATTGAGCTTACACATGTTAGACAAAATTTACAACGAAGAAAATTACTGTATGAGTTCGTTATAAATGTTGTTTATCTAAAGCCTTTTTACCTCATATGTTTATTGATATAGTTATTCTAATTGTATGTTTAACAATGTCTGTATTCCAAACTGCTGGTCTCCGTATAGCTCACCATAACGATGGGGACAAATACACTGAGACAATAACTCTGATCTAAGTTCTAAGAATATGTTGAGATATCGTACATATTGTCGCCGGAAGCATAGGCACATTAAACAGAAAAACAAGCATGGCGTCACCGGGTGATCTTCAGATGTCTTTAGAATACGCAAAGTTTAATGTAGGAAAACATTATGATCGGAAGGCATAACAGATGGAAACTTAAGAATCTCCCTGCGTTGTACTTTTACCCAAAAGCGATCAAAATGTTTTAAGACGTAACAGATGGAAACTTAACAATATCCCTACGTTGTATTTTTACCCAAAAGCTATCAAAATGTTTCGGCCAAATGACGGCGATCGTAACACGTCCTTGGTCATGTGCGTTGTAGGCATTCCCGTTGCTATGTAACATATTGGTTTAATAATCTAGCTACTACGAATTCCAACCCACGTCATCCTAAAGCTGAATGTTGAAGTCCTTGTTTGATTTATTGTCGGCTTAATTTTATGGGAAAAGAGAATTATAATGAAGGCAATCAAATATAGTGTTTTATTCATAACATATATTAAAGAAAAACATCTGTCATATTTGTGTTACAAATTATCTGTGGAATAATGATACTTTAAAATCAATATAATAAACCAGTTCTCTCATCGTGTGATACAAGCCTTATTTTAAGAAACAGCTTTTAGGAAATTTGGATTTATAAAACATTATTTCATTACCGACGACACAGTCTCGTGGAAGAGAGGAGATCTCGATATTAGAAAATGTCCCTAACAAGCTTGATCTTCTGCTAGAGTTCATCCCAAGAAATGGTGTTGCGTCAATAAACTGTCAATTATCGAAGATTTCCAGATAGATTTTCGCCACACTATCAGACAGGATTGCTTCTTAATTTGAGGCCAGTTTTTTAGATATCCGAATCCTCGATAGTTATGTCAGCTCCCCGCCTGTCAATCACTAAGGACGGATTGTATTTATTAGAAACTTTATTAGGCGCTTTTTTTCATTTGTCGCCGTAGCTTTGAAATGCTCATACCGCTTCATTGTACCTGGTACTGGTTTGATTCGCCGGTCGACCGTAAGTAGGCCTATATATGGGAAGTTTTCCAGTGGCTGTTTTTTTACGAGGTTTCTTACCGATTTTTATTCATCTAACGCATACACTGCAAAAACATCATACACGTAAAATGCCCTTGAACACGGCGTTAAATACCAGTCAGATCAATCGATAATTGTTTTCACTTTTCTCAAAGAGTTACCTTCCGAGAAAGTATCCAGTGAAGAGAAGGGAAACACCAAAACGTTTTAATTATGGTGCCTCACTTGCTGCTTTTATGGAAAGACAAAAACTCTAATATGGGTAAGTCTAGGTAATTCGTGTATAGTTTACTCATCTGAAGATGCATCAATCCAATAAATAAGCATAACTGACTTGTAATGGTACGAAACAATCAACACTAACAGTATAATGAAGTTGCTGATGAAGGAAAGGAAAAAGAAAATTCCATCTAGAGTATAGGTCAATTTTCTCTCTGAATACTTTGTTTCCTAAATATCTCACTATTATTTGAAATATACTTTTTGTCTTTTATGAATAATAAGTAAAATTTATTTATTGATCAATTACATATTTACGAGTGTGTACTTGTGCGTGGATTAAGAAACGTAATACATAGTATTAAAGACGATTTCACTTACACAGTTTTGTCAGCAGTTAACTTTTCTCTCAGATAACTAAAAACGTTTCGAATATTGGCTCTGTGCTGAATACATGAATCGATTTTGCAAACGATTTGTAAAGAAAATATTTGGCATTTGCCAGAGAAGGTACACGTTGTGCTGGAACTCTTAGGAGTCAGGGTTACTATTTGTAAGACCTGGGTAATGATCATGTCGATGTGTAAAGAGCTGAGGATAAAGAAAAAAATATCGCCCAATAATTTTCACTAACAAGATTGATCTTTGCCTTTGGTAAACTGTTTAAAAAATGTTCTCCCTCAACAGCAATCAACAAATGACGATATGTAGCATGAACTTTGTTCTTCAACGCGATTAAGATCCTCACGAGATGGAATCAAGTTGTACAATGATTAACGAGTCTTCTTGTCTCTACCCGATATATTTTTGAATCACCCCGTCGAACTTATATATATTGCCAGTATGCGGTTGGCTGCGGAGACCGTGATGTGGCTTTTAAGAGGTTTCAACCCGGTTTTCCAGCTAACACAAAGTTATGATATAAGTGAAGAACTGTTAAGTACGACGTTAAATACCAATCAAGTAAATAGTCAATCTCAGTCAGTACAAACTACATTATTCCACCATCAACGTTTTGTTTGCCGAAAGGTGGTTCTTTGGAATTAAATTCATTTGTAATATGAAACATTATCCGGATTGCAGGTTATACGCTGTGCAAATAAATAGCTTAGTTTTTTTAATTTTCTAGAAACAATATATGAACCCTTTTTTTCGGGCGATAACTAAATTCATATATTTTTACAACAGCATAGACATAAAACAAGTACAAATGTACTATAGACCTGGAATAAAAGACTACTGACTGACGAGACTAGATCAATGCCAGGCTAGCATCCTATGCTGTCGTGCTATTTGTATGCCCTCTGTCCGTCGGGTACTGATTTCTAGTTGTCAAAATAGCTTCGGTATGTAGCGGTCATACAGGCGTTTCGTAAAAGTTTAAAAGTCAAATAAAGACGCTAGAAAAAATTATGGGTATCAGACTGCAAGTATTGAACAATGTCGCTGACGGCAAATGAAAACCAACTATAGGTGTCGCCACGGTTCATTTTCAACACGGCGCTGGCAAAAGTCACCAGTCTCGTCTTTCTATGCTCTCTGCAGGAACTCGTCTCCCAATCCAAGTGGAATATTATCAGTGTTAAAAAAATTGGGAATTAGGTTAAAAAGAAAAGAAAACTCTTCAGTAAATATATACAGATATTGCCTGATACAATAATACATCATTTAATGTAAAGTGGACAACACAGTAAAAGCCGTATGCTTACAACTGAGCAGGCAGCAGAATGCTAGCTCAGGTGGGTTTCCTTCAAGAGCATGCGAGTCCGGCACCGGTCGATTGTAACTAACGTTGACCCCAAAACCGAATAAACCAGTTTGGGCGGAAAGTAGGCCATTCTCTTATCTCCAAATACTTCGGCTAACGTCATTTCGACTCCTTTATAAAATAAAGAATATACAATAGTCTTTTGGCTTGTTTCGGTTTTATCGCTGGATCTTGGTTCAACAGTTATGACCATTTAAAGTGCAGCCCTTATTTTGCTGAAAACATCGGAGTTTGAAGCGCTACTTGAGTCGTATCAACAATCGGACTGCGTACAATGATGTGCAATCGTTCAAATAACAATGGTGCCAACATTCGTACCAATAGGATTAAACTTGGCAAAGGCTTCACATTATATGACAAGCATCCCCCTCCCCTTCCAAGAACAAGAAGAACAAGGCGAATAGGTTCCTGGTCCAAACATGTTAGTTATATTGCACAGAATAAAGAAATGCACCATATCCGAAAAATCACTTTATGGTCAGAGCCGATGTTGATTGCGGTGAAGACTCGTTCATTTACTCAACCGATATAACGATGAGATCTGTAGTGTAGATGACAGGGATTCCCTATCTGAACCATTCCCCTAACAAGCTTTATCTGCCGCTAGAGTTCTCTATTTAAGTCAGGTCTTACGTGAATAAACCATCCATTAATTAAGATGCCCAAGTGGAATTCCGCTTCACTAATCATGCAGAATTGCCCAATAATTAGTTTCACTCGGGATCTTCGAGTCCTTAACGTCGACGTAAATTCAACACCTTTGATTGATTGATTCTTTACTCGCTGTATACAATTGTGAATAACAAACAATCATGGACATTGTTTAAGTAGGAATAAACACCCATTATGACCTTGTTTTATTACAATTAAATGGACTTACGTGAACAATAATATTAACATTTTAAATGTAAGATACATAAAGATCGCACAACGTTGTGAATAAGCTGTAGATTAGATAAACATCGTGACTTTAAACGACAAGTTATAATCGCATTCCAAGACTTAAGATGGAGCTACATGGAATTACAGTTAACTAAACCGAGAATAGTTCAGCTGTCTGATTCACCAAATTTCCTGGGTAAAAAAATCGATGCCGATCTAAAATATTTCACCCAGGAGGTGTTCTTAAAATGTCGTATTATTTCCCTATGTGTTGCGCGTAAGATGAGCTGACTGACTGTGTAAAGATTTGTTTGTTTGTTTGATTGGGGTTTTACGCCATATTAAAGGTTATTTCACATATGATATTATGTGAATCGGTGAAGGAAACCCGGTAACCGATGCTAGCAACATAAAATACGGGACAAAACATTAACATAACATTAACAACACACAGGGCACCACAACAAATCGGCATCATGTGCCCCTTAGCTCGGAGGACACATGAGGCTCTCACAAAACCACCCGCCAGTGCGCAAAGAACCAGTAAAGACTCCCTTGACACTTGCTCTCAGGTCCGTAAAAATGGCGTTTTAATCGGAAATAGCGATGCATAGGTGAACTATATAATCCGTTAATCTTAGTTCACTTTTTCGATGTCCGTGTACATGCTGAGTCAATATTTGTATACAGATCCATTGACTGCTTGGTAGTTTGGTGTTTAAAGCGCTGTCCAAGGTGTTTCACGTATATGACGGTGTTGTATTCCAGCAAATGAAAAGTCACTTGTGTTAGCTCCCTTGGAAAGATATTGACTGGAGCTAAAGCCGTTGGCAGTGGTGTTTCAGTGATATGAAGACGTCGGCAGTAACAATTAATGCTAAGAATGTAAAGTAGCTAGTGTAAGCGTCCTTGGAAAGCCAATGTTACTCCAGTCCAAAGTATGATATAACGATTATAATACACGCCTGTATATCAACATTCTGCCCTTAGCCATAGGGTCTATAATTTAAAGACAAGGTGTCAGCTAAATTTACACATTTTTGTCAGAAAATTAGAGCTAAGAAATCATGAACGTTGTGAAAAAAGATTGTTGAGTTGTGATGGATACCAGGGAGTATGACTAGATGCAAGCAATTCTCCATATACAACACATTCGATCTGACGCTAGAGATGATTGCGGTAATATATGTATTATATCAATAAATCATCCATTACTAAAGATTTCAGCTAAATGCAGCTCCACTAATCAGAAAGAATTACACCTTAATTGCATGTAGTTCAGATATTCGACTCCCCAATAGCTAGGCTGGCTTCTTAACAGCTAATCAAACACCGCTCATAAATACTCTTATGAGCTTATTGCTTTTCGCTGCATGAGTTACCGTGCAGTCAAATAATCAATAAGAGCACGAAAACACCCTGAGAATTTGTCGAACCCACTGTCTTACTCAAAATTAGGGGTGATTACAACTCATGTCAGGAAATAATATTTAAATAAGCAAACATCACATTTGTTGTAGAAAAGGAACGTCATCAATGATAAATAATATATTCCTGGAAATCAAATTTAAGCATTTAGAATCATTTTTATGTACAGAAATTTATTGTTAAAAAAAGAGACACATGACACGAATCTATGAGGAACGCGACGTGTACATTCACACACCCAGAAACGGCGATCGATCAAGGGACACACAAAAAGTTAATACATAAATGAATATAAAATAAAGACAAAACGACTGTAGCAAGGCAGATGGACAGAAAATAAAACTTCATGCCCCAAGAACAATATGGCTTGAAAGTCACGTCATATGATGAAAGAGATTTCGCGAGATTCATTTCCGTTCCGGGTACAAACCTCCTGTACGATTTTAAAGTCACATACGCACCCACAATTTGGATTATTTAAATAATTCCATTTGCTTTGATTTTATTACAAGATGGGATGTTTGTTCAGTAATTCAAATAGCCACGTTAGAATAAAAACGATTCCTTCGTTACAAAGCTTGTACGGACCAGGATAAATCTAGCAGTTTTTCGAATTTAACATAAGCGGATTGGCCATATTTGTTCAAAAAGACTTTGATCCAGCCGCGGTGATTGACCTTGTTTGTAACGAGGCAACATTTGGAACCTTGTAATGGGTGTGGTTAACACAGTTGACGCGGAGTGACGTCAGTACATCAAAAGTGTGTCTGAGATGTGACAGCAGATTGACACATTTCCAATTAAAATTTCTGACAGAATTTGCACTTTTTAAAACTTTTACTAGGCTTTTAGACTATCTTTACCTTCAAATCTGGGGGTACAATTAACGAAATACCTATAACTTTTACTTTTTGATGAAATATAGATAATTCATGTGATTCGGGGAAAAACTAAAATATAGAATATTTGGGAGCGCATGTGACTTTAAAATAGTTTATAAACATCACACGGGAAGCTAAACATATAACAATTGCCCTGTCCGGTTCTTTGAGAATATGCTCTTACAAATACGACAACAACTTAATAAATGAAATTTCTTAAATTTGTTTTTAAATTATTCTTTAATTTAAACAAAGGGAAAGGAAATATTCATATTGCTTACATTCGCTAATTCTGTCTGGAGTTTTATTGGCAGAGGTAAAAGTAGATTAACAAGGAACGATAGTTTGACTGGAGATTGGATGTCGGCCATGCCGATCTCGGTATATTTAGGAGAGGTTATTATTTTGCACCATTTTGCTTTCAATTAGAGATATCTCTAAATGAATTTGAGATATCTCTTATTGAATTAGATATATCAACAATATAATTATAGATATCTCTAATTGAATTAAAGATACCTTTTATTGAATTAAATGTATCTGTAGTTGAATTAAAGTTATCAATAATTCAAGTAGAGATATCAATAATTTAATTAGAGAAATATCTAATTCGAGGGTATTAGAGATATATTTAATTGTGTATTAAATGAAAATTTGTCCCTCCATAGATTTACTGTCATGATTGTTTCCTAACGAGATTCGTCTTGGGCTTGAGTCCACATTTTAAAAGATCTATTTCGTAAAAAACATCAGATAAGAACGTGTTTTAGCATGTAATATTAATTTTTTGTTGAGATGAATACCACCAGTACAGTAACAAAAAAAAAAATTTAAGATTTGCTTTTATGAATTTGCCTTGACAAGCTGCTTCTTTGGCAGGGTCACACTTTTTTAAAAGATCTGTGACGTCAATAACCATCAGATAAATACAATTTTCGCACGTAATATGTTCCCTTAATAAGAAAGCGTTGCCCCCAAAGGCATAAAACAATGTTGAGTACAATTATTCACTGAATAACACATTCTTTCCCTTTTGATACAAAAATCGTGTAAACTGTTACTAAAACAGTGACCTTTGTCATCGAATTTTGATGACACGTGGCAAAATTATTCTGGGTGTAACCTTCTGTTTGCTGATGACACCATGGCGTTTTATGCACATGACAATCGTGACACACTTTACTTTAACTTTAACAATGAAATTAACAATCTATACTCCTTGTTGTGTTGTAATAAGCTGTCATTGAATATTTAAATAAAAACAATATATCTGCATACGACCAATCAAACATTTTAACAGGAACTTAAAACAACAGTTATCATCATTAAGCTTAAATTTAGCAAACAAAAACCTGGAAAATGTCAATAACTTTCAATTTCCAGGTGTCATATTTAATAACAAACTTAATTGGACTAATCATATAAATTTAATCAGTAAAAAAATGTCATGTAATATAGGCTTATGAAGACATGTTAGGCATCTGTTAAATAAAAAATATCTTTACATTCTCCATCGTTCTTTGATTTAACCATATCTCACGTACTATAATGCAGTGTCAGGAAATACTTTTCGGTCACACCTCCGGCCATTAATCCGTCTCCAAAAGAGAGCAATCCGACTTCATCCAGCTTTATCCAGTAAATATGAACACACCCCTCCCCTCTAAACGTTTACGTCTGTTTGCCATCAACACATTTCAAATTACTCAGCTGGCTCATAAATTCATCCAGATTTCGTTTCCCCTTCCGTCTTGCCTTAAAAAATATTTTACCAAGCAAGCTGATGTTCATACGTATCCCACGCGATTTACTTGGGTTTAACAAACCTCGCTCCGTACTTGTCGGATAACAGGGCCCAAAGCATGGAGCAAACTAGCTGCCAACTTAAAGTCCTGTTATTCATTGTCATTATTCAAGTCAAAACTTAAATCACACTCATTACTAACCATTTATGATTATGTTTGAGACCTCCATACAATATTTCTTTTAAGAATTTTCTTGTCGATATAATTCTGAGGATTTCGATCGATCACTTTTCAAGCTTAATCTGTAAAGATGTTCCGTTTTCGTATCTTTTGTAATCTGATGTGCTTATGTTTATTTGTTTTTATGCGTCATTCTTTACTTACTGTGGTAAAATGTTGTGTTGTTACTAACTAACTGTTGTAATTGAACAAGATCTGTTGCGGATCATATGTTGACAATGTATGCGCAAGTTTGTATATAATCTGTATGTACAGTATGTTCATTTAATGTGTATGTATTAGTCTGCTGTATGTATGTTTGCCTGTTGTATATATGTTTATTCCTTGTTTAGACGCGTG
Source organism: Katharina tunicata (assembly GCA_032466195.1). Taxonomy (NCBI): domain Eukaryota; kingdom Metazoa; phylum Mollusca; class Polyplacophora; order Chitonida; family Mopaliidae; genus Katharina; species Katharina tunicata. The sequence goes on from JAVFBZ010167017.1 coordinate 21,837, forward strand.
TAAAATATTTAGCAGCCAAGTACACCGTCTGTGTTATATCTGGTGCATCTTTGTACAATTAAACAGATATGTTATATTATCACACAATTTTGTTATTTTATTTTTTATTTTATCTGATCCACCAATCAAAAGCAACTACTTGTGTTTCCGGGATAATATAAACCCTCTAGGGTTTCTGTTCCCACCAGACAGGAAGGTATACACCTTTCCTAATATATATACATATATCGCTTTGATCTTTCTTATTAAATACATTACTTTCCATTAATTCTGTATCACTACTTCTACTGGCCAATAAATGAAATGAAATGAAATAGACGACAGAAATTAAGATTAAAACGACTTGATGTCGAGACACCTTCCAGTAGATCAAGTACACCGTTCATTTTAAGACGTAAAAAGTAGAAAACTGACACTTTTCCAGCTAGCTATTTTCGCTAATAGGCTTGACTGTCAGCTTGAGTCCGCCAGATACGAGATGTATTATGTCATATAGCCGTCATTAAATTGACATATACGGCTGGTTCCCTCTTCCACTAATCAGGAGAAATCGTTCTTATGGACTAGGGTTTCTGACTGAATTCTCAATAGGAATTTCGACTCCACGTTATTGTGTATCATTGGCGACTGATATACATAAGCTAACATTGTTTTTAATAATACAGTGTCCGGTCTACCTGCAGTAAAATGTCCCGTGCTATATTTATTGGAAGGAAAGCACCCTAAGCCAAAGGCTTATCTTGTGTCTCCTGAGAAACGCTATATGCTATGTAGGAATGTAAATCTTGAACCATCCAGGTATAATGAAACTAACAAATACAGAGTGAAGAATTGTGCATAGTAAGAGCTATATATACAAGGACTGGTAACCCTAGGTCATACATGTTAACTGGCCCGTTTTTAACATGTGTCACCTAGTGTCAACAGCTCTTGTATATATAGCTCTAACTATGCACAATTATTCACTCTGTAGAAGGTGGTTTGGTGATCGCCGCAACGTCAGTGTTTCTAATATATGTCCAGAGTACAAGATTTATTCGTCTTTGTTTTAGTTTTAACTATATGCTATAGTTTGCAACACCTCGATGGGAATCCCGTCTCCACGTTCTTGATCATTATTGGCGAATGTGCAGCTCGCTTCTTCCGACAGAAATCAGATATTGGTACAAAGTATAAAAAATAGTAATCATATTTTGATTAAATGTATCTTTCACAAAATGCTTTAATATTTCATAAAAATTGTGATTTAACTAACCATTTGGTTTTGCTGATACAACAAAGACACCATGAGCAAAAATGTCGTACTAAGTGAGGATACCCAACAAATCGACATCGCGCTCAGACTAACAATTTGAGTTCAGGGAGACCCCCCATACGGTCTCTACGCATTGGAAAACAAAAGCCGTCATAGTCTGATGAAATCAACCAAGCATTATTATTTCAGTTTAATGTATTAATTAATTTCGAAAAAAGGGAAAAAACTCTCCCCTTCACGCAAACGTTTGCTCTTTCCTATAATCTTAGGTGAGGAAAAGAGCACAATTACAACCAGGGAACTTATGGGCTTCGATATCAGCTTGACTAAAAAAATAAACACAAACATAAACAGCAAATTGGAATCCATGTAAATCACGACATTCATTGTCAATCTCAAACATCAGCGATGTTGTTTTTAACAGGTTGACGTCAAGAAATACAGTCCACACTATAAAACCGACCGCAAACATCAGGGAATCAAGTAAGGAAGACAGGAAAACGTAGTCATAGTTTTAGCAAAGGCTGTAAAACAAAATCGTAATTACGGTTTTTCAACAAGATACCAATGTGTGTACACGATCTGACACTTTTATATTCCGTTTGTTAGATATGACCTTGTAATCTTCAAAATAATGAACACTCATCTCGGCCATAATATAAAATATTATATTGCACCTATACTAATCAGAATAAATCGCCGTTTAGTAAATGCGAAGTAGCCGTTCGAATTAAACATGTTTTCAAGTATATACACATTTTTACATCCAAACGGATGGTTCCAAATTGCATAAAGGTACTTTGATAACAATAATATATTTACCGTCACACCTATATATTATTCCCCTAATATGTGTGTAAATTCTTTAAATCTCTAACTTGATGCCATATTCCAGGTCAGCAACTTTCCTCAAATAACCTTATCTTCTGTTTAAATCCACTATTTACAAGATGCGTTTTATCAGTAACAATCAATAAAAAAGCCTCGCGTTACATCCGTTCTGCTGATCAAAGAGCATTCTGTGTAAAGGCAGTATGTTGCAAACTTTTCCATTCTGTCTTTCTTAGCAACAGAAAAACACTACTTTCCATCATGATGCAGTACTTCACATTTTGTTATCTGTGATAGCGTGCCTATTTACTGTTGGGGAACAGCTCCGTCATATAAATAAATACTCTTGAGCAAGGCGCTAAACATCCAACGATCGACCATCTGATCAGAGAATATCGCCTTAGACCAGGTGAGATTGAAGAATAAGTAAATAAATTCTGGATGAGAATGTGATCTCCATCTTCCTGGTTACATATTGTTGATTTTACATTCAATGCGTTATGTTCTTAATCATAACACACACTCGTTCCTGTCGTGGTGTGTTATGGAAAGAAATGTTTCTGTTGTTTAGTCGAATCCAGTATGAATAACTCTAGTCATTCTAATATTCATTGAAGGCAGATGGATGTAATTTTTGTGAGCCAACAAGCATCTATATATTCACCAATAAGAGGTATTCCCAACTGATTCAAATTTTATCTCACTTTACCGATATCAATAACAAATTTTTCCAGCTGTGGCAACACTCCATTAAGGAAATTTTCAATTAAACTGTATCCCTAACGAGACGAAAGAGTTCGAAAACTAGTTAGTGTTAACAGTAATCTCCATTCTCGGAACATATTTTATTAGTTTAGGAAAAGAGAAGATTTAGAGCTCTTGATGGAAAGTGTGCCAAGCTGGACGAAAATAGCATCCCATTAGGGAACACTATGCTCCAGAGTTTCAGGCAAAGACTTAACGATTAATAAACGTCCTCTGTTCTGGTAATGATGGTGAGTCCAATAGTCCAATTACTTGGTACTTAGTTTCCCCTTCGGTTTGTCGGAAGCCTGCTGAGTCAAGCTGATTTCTGAGCTAAGGACATAAGGTGATATATACGAGGTTTATTCCCTATTTATCACTATAAACCAGGTCCAACTCGTCATAAGTGAAATACTATTGAGTACGGCGTTAGACACTAATCAAGTAAATAACTTAGCATAATACACACATCTTTTAATTTTACTCTACACACAACCGACTGAATATGATACAACATTGTGGTTACATAGAGCCCACTAAAACAGTTTATTTTTTTAATAAGGTACATAACTTTCATGCGATTTGCGAAGACACACTATTGTAAACATTTTAGCCATGACAAACACAATTACATGATTCGTGAGCGTTTTAATTTTTGAACCGAAAAATGTCCAACTTTGATATATCTTTTTATGAAACACCCTCAAATTCTGGTCAGTTTATTGGACATGACAACTGTGAGCCAAGGCGCATTGAAAGTTTATTTATTAGGATGACATGAATTTTGAAGGTGCTGATCATTTTTTTTTTTACAAAAACAGAAAATAAATAAAGAACAGAAGTTGTCAGTTAACAAAATTATCGGAATATTTAGTTCAGTTAATTGTTGAATGCCTTTGGATTTCGTCCAACAACTCTTAACACTGCCTCTGGTTCATTTCGTTGTTAATCATGGATTTTTTAACAAACGATTAAGTGTTCTGCTCTTATAGTTTTTGATAGCAGATCCACCATCGTTTTATATGTCATGACTCAAATATTGCTTTTGTTAAACTGAATATGTATTGACCAATCAGGATTCATATTCTGTTCTGTTGATTCCGTAGACAGTAAAACTGTATACGCTTTATTTTGCCTACGAGGCTGTGTGAAATTAGTTTGTTGCATTGATCAATCAGAATGCCTCTTCGACTGAAAGAGAAACCTTATCACTTGGATGACAAACCTTTAGTACGTGATAGCGGGTGGGAGCCTCATTTGCCTTGGTTCTCTCTGGGCTAACAGGATGCGCATTTGTTGTGGTGTCATGTTGGGTTAATGTTATGTAAACGTTAGGCCTGTCTTGCATGTTGCCTGTCGGTTATGGTGGTTTCTGTCGCCGATTGGGTTGACACGCCGTCATAAAAGTTAAAAAGCCTTGAGTACGGCGTAAAAACCCCAATCAATCAAACAATCAAACAGTGCAGAATAAGGTACACAATTGTTTTATTTGGAAAATCAGCCTTTGTCCTATTTTAATTTTATTCTGATCACATTTATTCTTTGCTAGGATTGTATAGTTTAAACACAAGGATTATATTTTATATGAATGCGGCTTTTAATAAATGTCATGCTTTTTGTTCTGTGCTGATACAACATAGCTAAGGTATTTCTTTAAGCATATAGAAGTCGAGACACTTGGAATAACATAATATATTATGTATAGTTATCTTCTGGTATATTTTGTGGCAACGTTTAGGCATTAACGCTTAGATCATTTTTAAGCAATGATTCAAAATCTCAACTGAATATACGTTGTTATTTAAGTTAAGAGTATATTCAGTTAAGATTTTTAATCATTGCTTAAAAACGGACTTAGCATCTAGGTCAAACGTTGCGTCAAAAATATACCAGACGTTGAATATCCATCAAAGTTTATGATTTTCTTAATATTTAATGCAGTGCCTCAAATTGCCCCATAGCGTGTGACACACATTCAAATATAGTTAGAGGCAATAATTGCCCTGTCTTTCGTCGTCCTAAAACAGTAAAAAATACTATTTGCACTGACCATATACATTAATCAGCAATGGCATGGACACATTGTCAGTCACGGGTTAATTGACTGATAAATCGGATGGGTTTTAAACAAAGAACTAAGTTTTAAGGTACGTAAATTACTTCGGCAAATGATGGACATTGTGAGTCTGTATTAGTCTAGATATAGTTGTTGAACAGTTGACCCTATGTAAATTCTGCATTTTGATGCGGGTTGCGCGTCGTACAACTTGTATCGACAGGCTACGATTGGGTTTAGATCCCCGTTTTACACCACTGAATTCTTTGGCGAACTCCACATATTTCTTTGACGATGCATTTTTATGCTCTCTGGGGCCATGACATAAAATAGAATATCAGGTTCATGTTCATTCCCTTTGATTCACTGATAACAAATTCAGTTTAGGTATATTTTATAAGTTTGCAGAGTTAAATTTTAATAGGCTCGTTTCTGTCCAATGAGTACATATGCATGTGTAGACAATACAGATAGCATCAACATTATATTCTATACTACATAAAGGTCTTTGTTTAATTCATTTGCGATTTGTAAGCATTGCTTGAAAACGGTCTTATTATCTAGGCTGACACGTTACGCCGAAAATATACCAGACGTTGCTATCCATTGTCTGGGGTTATATTAACATAACAAAGTAATTTTGTGAATTGCTTGTATCAAACGGGGTATTTGGTCAACAGTATATACAGATCTATTTGTAACAACAATTATTGACCAATATTGTTCATCAGGTGAAATCATTGTAAGCGTAACCATAATGCATGCAGCAGTGATTCAGTGTATCGGTTAGAGTAATAAATAATAAGAGAACCAGGAAATAAAGTGGGTGTAGATAAGATTGAATTAAACCTACTGATTATTTATCAACATTGGGGCGGCGCAGTGGCTCGGTAGGTTGGGCGTTAGATTGCTTAGTCCAGATAGTTTTAGGGAACAAGTTCGAATCGCCCTGTGGTATATACAGGAAGTGTATGCAGGCTACGTATGTCGCAGGGTGAGAGATTTCTTTTCAGGTTTCCACCAATCTTGAGTAGTACGAGGGTTAAACACTTATAAAAAAAACGGAACAATACAGAATCCAAACAATAAAACCGTTCGATGAAGCAATTCTCCCCTCGTCTGTGATATGACGTTCATCTTCCTCGGTCTGTGATCAATCCTGATAACATTGATTGATAAGTTTAACATTTTGCTTTAGTTTTCATACCAATTCATTTTTTCTCGTAACAATTTCCTAGTTCCAAGAATCTAAAAAGAAAAAGATATGCTCACTTATTTCGGATACAAAAACCCCTTGTAGAACGCCACCCAATGATCTCTAGGGCAGCATATGCATTTACTTAGAACATTACACAACCATATAACACCATACTAAAAGCACACACTTTGAACACAAACGCATGATGTACATGTACATCGTCATTCAATATGTAAATACTTGTTGATAATAACAACCTGGTTAATGGATGTACCTCTGTGCATACAATATAGTGTATTGGGTCGACATTCCTGTCGACAATCTCAAGCCTAAAAGTAAGGCATTTTTTTTTTAAGTTTTTTGAACAGCTAGTCAAACACAAACATACTACGTGTATACGTTACAAAATTGACACGTCCTTGTAACTCAAGTGTCACCAAGGCGTTATGTGTTCGCTCGTACAGCACAGGTGTAACTGTTACAGATATGTTCTGAAAGACAAATTTATGTTGCTTAATTCAATCAAGAATAGATAACTCTAGTCACGAAGTTCATCGATTTGTTTGTTTTATTGGGGTTTTACGCCGTACTCAACATTATTTCACCTATATGACAGCGTGACAGTCCATGGTGCCGGCAACATGCAAGGCAGGACGTAACATTAACAAAACAGGATCCCGAGACAAACCGGCATATTGTGCCCCTTAGCTCAGAAAGCATCTGGGCACAGCAGGCTCTCATCCGTCAAGGTTCATTGAAGTTGATTGAAGGCAGATGGGAGCATTTTTTGTGTGAGCCAACAAGCATCTATATATTCAGCAATTACAAGTAGTCCCAACTGATTCAAATTTGATGTCACTTTACCGATATCAAATTTGATGTCACTTTACCGATATCAAATTTGATGTCACTTTACCGATATCAATAACAAAACTCCTTCCACCTGTGGCAACGCTCACATCAAACTTAATCTCCTTACGGAAACTAGTTAGTGTAAACAGCGATTTCCAGAAATTGCGCGGAACATCTTTTATAATTTTAGTAAAAGAAGGGATTTAAAGCTCCTATTGCAGAGCTGAGTAAATACAGCATTCCATTAACGATGACCAGACTCGAGTGGTTCAGGCGCAGGTTTGTGTATGAACATTCTTTGCTCTTGTAAATATAGTGATTCCAAATGCCCTTTTCGTGCCCTCTGGTGAGCTTACAGTGGTGATGTCCTACTTAGCATTGTATGGACAACATACATGATACATTTTCCACTTGAAATAAATTTACATAGCTCGAGTTGTGTTTAGTTTCGCGTTTTGCTGTAGTTATACGTCTTTACCACACCCTCTGGATATAGAGCGTTGGACATCAATCCATCATCTGTGGTCAAACACGAGTTTCTACACACAGGAAAGCTATTTAAGATAGTTCAGTCTGTTTTCAAGCATTAAAAACATTTTTACCCCGTGGTAATCTTACTCGCTCTCTTGTTGGCGCTTTTGTTGTTGTTTTTGTTGATGTAACACTAACTAAATGGACTATTTCTCTGTCAATAATGTTAGGATTGGCAAAATCGGGCAATATATTCCTGATAGTACTACATAATTTTTAATTTTACCATGGTTTTCGTAAAAAGCGATTTTATAAATGCACACAGCACAAATGTCAAGGCTTTGAGGCATATTTTAATAATACATGCTTCAAAGCTTGCAGCCACATGATTCGTATTTGTTTAAACCTGCACACAGAACAAATACCAAAGTCTTGAGGCAGGTATTATTAACACATGACTCAACACCTCGACATTTGTGCCTGAGGCCACAGGATTCGTATTTGTTGCAGGCCACCGGGTATGTCTCGCAGTGCGGACTTGTTTTTCAAGTCATTAGACAATTCTTGCCCGTTGTAAGTTTGATTTCCTTGTCAATCTCTGGATAAGAAACATATTTAAAACAGCAACATCAAGTTGCCATTGGGCATGACTCAACAGGTAAATCACAAAAGTTACTTAACATAAAATGCTCAAAATTTATTTTTGCTCTACACATGTAAAAGTAAGACCAACAGGCTGAACATCATACAATATAGTGGCTACATTTAGCCCTCTTAAAAATTCCATTGATTTCATATATTGCATAGCCTTCCTGAAGGACAAAAAATTGTAAATGTATTAGTGATGGTAAACACTTTTGCTTCCTTCGTGAGAGTTCCAGAGAACCTCATCATGACCACTCAAGCAGTGACCGATCTACTGGAGGATCGTTGACGTTTCAGTACAACAATAGAGCTTTCAACGCGCCCGACTTCAGCTATTGGAAACCAAGGCTACCGCTGTCATATCGACTCTTTATCCACCAGGAGGAACTTATCCTCAAGTTTTTATTCAGTGTTCGCATTTAAGGGTGGGCAGCTTTTTACAATTCAAGAAAAGTTCACTTTATAACTTGATGTCATATAATTTTTTTACAATCAAACTAAAAAACAAGAATTTGTGATAAAAGTGTCACCATTATGTAACTTTCGGACACAAAATAGGCAAATGGAGGGAAAATTAGCGCCATTCGACTGAATACACACCATTATGAGGACTGAGGTGTAGAGAATTGAAAACTCAATCTTCCCTAACAAGCTTGACCTACTCTTTAGTTCACTATTTATCATTGGCACTACATCCAAAATCATAAATTAATGAGTAGTACGGAATCTTCCCTAACAAGTCTGATTAATCCATATAGTTCACTGTATATCATAGGCATACGTCCAAAACCACGAAGTAATAAACGCATCCAGCTTATAAACCCGCGTCACTTATCAATATTTCAAATTAATTATAAATATTTTTCTTATTTTATGTTTATTTCATTGCACGATAGTCGTTACATCGGCATACCTCCTCATTATTGGATTTATCCATCGACACTTCAAGGTGAGAAGGGATTGTTTGGTGTGCGAGTGGAAGTTATCATGAGCGTGCAGATAACGAAAATTGTTGTATGGAGTGTATTGCCCGAGTGGCCCGGATTACAATTAATTCAGTTATTATCAAGTATTCCTGGAGTTATAAGTTAATTCTATACAATTAAGTTTCTCCAATTCTTGATAGACATGTCACCTCCTCGCTTGTCAATCAAAGATGAAGGTGAATACCATCTCTGCTTACTTGCTAATTGTCTTCTTCTGACTTCCAGGAGAGAGAAAAGTCGTTTGAGGTATAACTGAATCATTATCGATATGATCGTCCCAAGCTTATGTCCAACTTTTCAAACTCATCTGCTTTCTACAATAAAAACATATTTGGGGCATTTCTCAATTATCCTGGATATTGGGCTTATGCTTTAAAACAAAAACCACGTGATAATCGTTCACAAGTGTAAGTTGTGCATTAACATTACTGCTTAGGATTACAGATGCCATCAGTTTCATAGATAGTTCTTGATGGGTAGTAAAGCAGATCATTAAAAAAAATTCTGCTAGGGTAAAATTCCTTCAAAACTATAAGTTGGTTAATATGTTACACTAGGCTTCAACATTCAATTGTTAGTAACTGTGAGTATGTGATTCCATTACAAATCATAATTATTTATACACATTCTGTTCGGCTTTAATACAGGATTAAAATCAATACTATCCAATTCCCGTTTAAAAACTAATCTTCGTTTCCAGTTTTGACACGACAAACACTAGTGAAATTTATAATCCGATTAAATCCGTTTGATACAAGCTTAAACAGACATGTTTTATTTGAACTCAATATTCGTGCTGCAAAATGCTCACCTGTTTTTGCAAATTCTAGAGTTAACCGAATGATATTGTCTTCAAACCGGCATAAAAAGACACAACATTCTTACTGATCTCAACATTACCATCTTCTAACTCTCATACTGATATGTATGTTTCTATCACGTCACTGTTTATACTTTTACGTCATTTGGCTATTGGCTGTATTCGTAATGTTATTCTTGGCACTTGGAGGACCATTATATTTCCAGGAGAGAAGCACTTGAAGTGGCTATATTTTATATTGTGCGGCTGTCGCTTTATAATATTGGAATACCGTCGACATATGGTAAAAAACAATTTAAATCTGTCAAAGACCACATTCTTTGCCTGCAGCCTTAAGATGTAATAAACTAAGTCCAAGTACCTGGGGCCGAGGTTATAAAAGTCCATGAGTCTTCTCCAGGGCTGATTTCGTTCTCAACTGATTCGACTACGGAGCCGTGCTCTAAATTGAGGGTTATAAAAAAGTTGAGGTCGCCTACCTTGGTCGACGAAGTACGAAAACGTTCGATTCTTGAGCATGGTAGTGCTAGCATGGTAGACCGTACTCAACGAGAAAATATAGTTGAATAAGGTTTTGGATGGGTTAAAATGCGTTTTAACATACCATTTTCGATTTGATTTTGCTCTTTATTTTGAGTCAAACTTGTTTTCCGTGACATACAAACATGCTTTCGAAGCAGCCGACAAAAACAATGTAACATATTACTACCTCCTACATTGAAGAGCTCCACAAAAGTGTGCTCAAGCGGCTGAAATCTGCCTTGATTTTGTACTCAGATGAGTGCGTGCTGAACGTGTTTGATAACCACAAATTTGGAGCACAACTCAGGGGAGTGCAATCTCAAGAGTTTTGTCACAAAAACACAACCATCATCTCCATAGGTAGTCCAAGTTGTCAATGTCTTAGATTGTGTGCTCTCTTTTTGACAATGAGGTGCTTCACCAATCTGCTCAGTGTTTCAAGCAGATTCAGATCGCCTTTAATATATGTGACATATATATGTCTGCTAAGCTGAATCCGTCTTGGTCTAAAACAAAACGTTGTACAGAAACAGACTTATTTAACCTTTAAAATAAACCAAAAATAAGGTTATGCCTTCCCAAACGCATTTAAAGAAGGCGTCGTTTTGACAGAAACATTTTGTATCACGTGGTTGCTGTTTCGAATATTCCAGAAAACTTGTTTCGTCAGTTACAACGCTTTCTGCTGACATATTTATTGTATATGCTGGCTTATTCTCCACACGTATTATCCCTTTAATCGTGTCTGACCCCCAAGGAATCCTCACCAGAGTAATTAAATATAGGTTGTCATGTGTGAAAAATCCGTATTCCACAGTTTTCCATTCCGACAAACCTTCCGCCCGATAATGTCTTGTACAGGATAAGAGGTCACGGTCGAATACAGCACAAATCAAGTCGAGGGATCTGTAGGTTATGTCACAGACACACCAAATATCCGTTTTAAGGATGGACTACCCGTTCGATAGTCAAAATTGGTCATTTTTTTGTATTAGAACATTCTCTTTTTTGTCCTGCATTTTGTGAAAAAGTTATGTAAAAATTCCAGTTAGAAGGCATTTAATTTTAAGTTTGAACATTTTGATTCATTTTTTTGCAAGTGTACAGCTGGATAGGTTTTGCCACATTTTTCGCACTTCATATTTTGTCGAAATTTAATTTTTCAAACCCTTTGAGATACACCTGTGAAATTCGGCATGCGTATTAGTGACATAATAATCTAGTAATCTGTATCTCAAATCTTTTAAATTCGGTTTACTTTTGTAATTATTCATCTTTTAATGCGGCAAGTTCAATTTTAATAATTAATTTAGGAAAACTGCTATAAAGAGAGAACTAGGCAAAAAAAAAATAATCTGAGATAATGTTTACTTGATTATTATGTCACTAATTAGCATGCCGAATTTCACGGGTGTAAGGGTTTTTGAGAAAATAGAGTTTAAATCTATGTAAGGCCTATACAAGGAACGCATTTCAAAAACATGACGACTGAGTTGGATTATATATCCAGAATTTGAAAATCCATCTCAGTCGTCACATGTTTTTACATGTATATATAAGAAACGAAAATAGAGAAGTGTCACGTCGTATGTACACATTGGTTCATTGTTGATAAATCGTAATCACTTTTTTGTTCCACATCTTTATCAAACCTATGACTATATTTTCCTGTCTTGCTTCTATGTTTATCCGACTCGAGCAGGCAGATAGTGTGGGCTGTATTTATTGGCTTGCACCTGTAAACAAAAGCGCAGATGTAAGAGTAACCTAATATCAGGATCTATATGAACAAACACACATACATGAGATTCCTGTCTGATGTTTATAGGTTTCGAATAGAACGTGCTGACGAAAATTTAACTATTGTTAATGGGGAAGTGTTGAATTCAAGTTTTAAAAGCTTTAGTATTTATATTTTTGTTATCTCCTCTGAACGGAAGGAATATATTCTCTCTCTCATGACACACCTCCAATTCATGTCGTCTATCCAACATCCAATTAGTTTTCTTCCGTCAGAAAATATTGCACACACCCTCCGCGAACACAAATACGCCTTTCTTTTTGGTTTATTTACTAAGCCATGTGGCTGCTAATGGTGATTATCATCACCTCCTTATTTCTTACAACGGTGCATCAACAAGTTTGTGGGATATACTTTGAAACCAAATGATAAACATCTCTTTTTTCGTTAACATGCGCGAGATAGGGAAACAACTGACCCTTTATCTGATGCAATACTGGATAGTTCAGTCTACCCTGGAAATGGCGTGACACATCCCGAGAGAACCTACATCTAGACGGGTGGTGGGATATCCAAAGTAACACTTAATATTTAAGACACGCCCACTTTTGTCGAACGTTTTGTTTGTTTTGTTTTATCTCGAATTAGAAAGAAGAAAATTATCTTTATATACATTTTTAGACTTTAGAAGTATTAACTTTTATTTCAAGTATAATTAACAGTGACGTGTTTTAAACATTTAACAAATAAATAAGCATTTTTGCAAACTAAAGAAATACACTGGGCAGAACACTGCTACGACTGTAAACGTCATAACGTTCCTGGCGTGTGTCAATTCTTTTCATGACGTGGCAGACGATTTGCCACCACACTGCGGATTGATACACGTGTACCTATTTGTGAAAAAAATAAAGCTATACATTTATATACTTCAAACAAATAGTGCAGGATTAAATATTTGTATGATACTAATTTCATAATAAAATACGACGGCAGTTTTCAGGACATGTATCAGAGCATGAACTGTATCGCAAAAGCGCACACTTTTGAATAAACTGCTTTGCTGAATAATACTGTATGCACATCGGTTTCTTTTGTTCATACCTAGACTCCCTACGGCGTCCGTAAATAGTGACCGAATGGAGTGTTTGTAGCATGAATCTATTTTATAAAATGAAAGGAGAGGTCAACTCATTGTGTTTAAAAAATAAGAAGTATGAAAGGCGTTATTTACAAAATATTGTTCGGTCCCCAGTCATCAAATAGGAACAACTCCCCATTTGACAAACCTTTTATCAAGCAATAAAGATCAGCAGACTGCACTATATTTCTTAAACAATAGCCGCGGTTACATGGGCATTGCAAATGTTAACTAAACTGAGCCGGCTGTGATCCGCACCAGAACCGGCTTTTATTAGTTCGCCAATTAATGACGGTTTGCGGTTACACGGCACTTTTGACAGCCATTGCCAACTAGCTTGAGCGGGCGGCTACACAGTGGAAAAACGTCACGTCATTCCAAGATAACGTCACGGCTGTGCAAGAACGCTACCTGTAGATGATCTAAACTAATGCGGATTATTGTTTACCCATCAAATTTGGTGGGTCAAAAAAGGCTGACTTTTCTGATCCGGGTCAGATTTAGTCCACTTTTTTCTGCCCGTGTAAAGGCAAAAACAAATCTTATCCGGATCAGAGCCGGCTCAGACCCACTAATTTTTGGCAGTGTAACCCTGGCTAATAACTCTGTAGAATTTTTATATCCAAAGTTTATTTAACAAAAATGACCACCACGTTTTGCAGTTGTATCGAAGTATAAACTGTCCAATGAGTGTGGTTAAAACCTTGCATAAACTCTCAACCGATCCTACTTTGACGAATTGTAATATTAAAAAAGCGAATACAGGCAACACAAAATGTGAAGGATATGCTGACCGAGTTTACGCATCAACATATTTAAAAGCATCAAGCGTGAATATATACATCTCGGCATTCTATAAGAACGAAAGTGTATGAGATAAACATAGTTTTAAGGGATAAATATTGAATGGCACCCTGACTATAAGAGGACAATGCTTACGCAAATACAAAATGAACGATTCAGTTTAAAATGATGGAAAGTTCAAGCAATTGATGCACACAATGTGAAAGACTGTTTATATATCTTTCCAAAACAATTTTTTCTGTTTTTCTTTTCGCCCGTTATAACCACAGATGGCAAGTGCAACATAGGCGCCATGTTCTAGAGCCTTTCAGAGTTCTAGCCAATCAGGATGCGTATATCTGAATGCGTCAAATTGCTCACCATCTGAGACTGTAAATTCGCTACTGACTGATTTTTCCCGACGGGACAGACATTGGATTTCCCGGATTTTAACATCTCTGAATAAAGAGTCATATCCCAATGAAGTCATGGAAAGGCCACTATGGCTGCGCTGTCAACCTTAATAGTTGGTTGTACAAAATATGTTTTCCCACCGTTGCATTGCATCCTACACTAGGCTGGTTTATTGCTAATTAAACATAAATAGCAAGTATTTTTTGTATTTATTAACAGTTTAATCGTTAGCTGTCCATCCCTTTAAGCATCGCAATTTTGACTTTTTATACAACGTATACTGTTTCTTTGACACTTTAAAGTTTCCCTACCAAAAATCTACTCAAAGCGGGTTCTTCGTGGAGGATAGAGTCACGGTAACACAATCGCGCTCAAGACACCATTCAAATATACTCTTCAAGAGGACTTTTCCGACGATGACGGAACCACATTGTGTTAAAATTGTAATATGGATGTTCAATCATGCTGCATTTTATATTATGTAAGGTTGATGACATAGAAAAGCTAAATACCTAAATTATTTCCCATACTGTCGGACATTATTAAATTAAACCAGGCCACGGGTGTTGACTTGTGTTTGAAATTCTTAAATTACATTGCAACTCACGTGTAAACGCTAGCGAATGCCATTTAGAATCCCAATTAGAAATAATTCGTTGAAAATGTAATGACAAAATGGAGAAATCGCGGCGAGTATTTCAGTTCCTACCAAATGTTATTTAAAGCCAGTCTAGACGAAGTTCATCAAAATTGATTACAAACTTTGAAAAACTGCGCGGTGTAATTCAATATTTAGTTTTTCTTATGCCATTCAGAGAAAAGACAAACAAAAACTCATGCTTCATTTTATGTTAAGTAACGTTGAATGCAGGTAAAGGATAAATACGTAAATTATTTTCCATACTGCCTGACATTATCTATTCAGATCATGCCA